>JADBJO010022529.1:22500-27807 GCA_016801955.1 Conus betulinus | reverse complement strand
CATTCTTATCCATCCTAATTAAGTAGAAGACCACACTGTTTAACCTAATTCCCTATCCTCCATCCTACTCCTGTCACCCATCTATCGATGTGTAGCTGAAATCTTTAGTTGACAATCTCTTCCTCCCTCCATGCCTTTCTTCCATCCATCCATGAAATCCATCAGCAGCGATTTCCATGTAACTCATCCACTCATCTGTCGATGGAAACACGTCCATCCACGGAGTCATGTAGCGGAAATATTCCATGAACCATATTGTCTCTCCACGTATCCATCAATCAACAAGCTTTCCATGAAAAAAAAGTCCATCCATTCATCCATCCATCCATCCATCCATCCATCCATACATCCATCCATCGAGCACATCTTCCTATGAACACGTCCATCTATTATCATCCATCCATACTACATACATCAGGCAGAAAAAAGTCCTCCCATGAGCACATCCCTCCCTCCCGTCTCTGGAAGATGGGATGGACCCCTTGTGTCAAGGGACCCACTGGACGTGGTAGTGAAACAGGTTGTTCGGGGGGGAGGGGGGGCAAGGGGGGGATGGACCCACCTGTGTCGGGGAACCCCACTGGACGTGGTAGTGAAACAGGTGTTATCCCGGGGGGGATGGGACGGACCCACCTGTGTCGGGGACCCACTGGACGTGGTAGTGAAACAGGTGTTCCGGGGGATTATCCTCCTTAGGGTGGGGGGGATGGGACCCACCGTATCGGGGGGTCCAACGGGACCGTGATAGAGTGAAACAGGTTGTTCCGGGAGGATGCGTTCAGCCAGCTCCATCTTCAGCTTCTCCAGCAAGTCTTGGATTCCCTTCTGCATCGTTTTCGTCGCCTTTGTCATCTGCATTGTACAATAGACAATGTAAGTTAGTATTAGTGTTAGTGTTAGTGTTAGTGTTAGTGGTGTGTGTGTGTGTGTGTGTGTGTGTGTGTGTGTGTGTGGTGTGACGAGGAGAGAGAGAGAGTTTGAGAGTGTGTGTGGGAGAGAGAGAGCGAGAGAGAGAGGGAAGGAGAGAGTTGTGTGTGGTCTGTGTGTACGTGTGTGTGTTGGAGCGGCGCGCCGCGCGCGCGTACACCACACACGTCTTCTGTGTGTGTGTGTGTGTGTGTGTGTGGGTGTGTTGTGTGTGTGGTGTGCGCGCGCGCGCGTCTGTATGTGCACGCGCGCTTGTGTTTTTCGTGTGTGCACGCGCGCTTGTGTGTGTATGTATGTATGTGTGTGTGTGTGTGTGGGGGGGGGGGGGGGGCAGTTTAGGTCGATCAATCAATCAATTAAATGAATGACTGGATGATAAAACGATTTAGAATTAAATGATATTTGGAGGGACTTAAATCAAGATTGTCACAGATGTACCTGGGAGAAGAACAATGTCTTTCCAGCAAGCACGGCTGTATTTCTTCCATATCAGATCACGTTGTTTCCTTTGCCGATTATTGTACACATTGAATGTGGATATAGATCAGACCACTCCTCCATGACTGTGGTAAGGTTACGGTTTTTGGTAAAAAAAAAAAAAAAAAAAAAAAAAAAAAAAAGTAAAGTAATACTTTTTGGAAACTTAACTCGTCATTATTAAAGGGACAAGGGACTATCTGGACGAAATTAACAAAGAAATTGAGAATGTCAAAATAAGAATATGCTGTAAGCCCATATAGAAAGAGAAGCAGTACACACGATTCCTCTGACCGAGATACAGTTTACAGTTGCTGATGATTTATTTCTAGATTTTTACGTGATGAAGCTTAGGTCCAAAAACTATTTCATACGCAAGTATGAAAGAAGAAAGAAAACCACGAATGAAGAGGAACGTTAAAAATACAGCAAGACATACAACGGCTCGAAAGAAAAGGGACGGAAGACGAAGAGAAGAGATCAAAGCTATATAGTTAAAGAAAGGGAGAGGCTAAAGATTATTCGAGAGAAAAGAATAGAAGGGGTACTTTTATGATCGAGGGCTAGGCGGATAGCTGAAGGGGGAAAAGTGACGAACTATTTCTGTAACCTAGCAAAAAGGGCATTTTATAAATAAGAGTATGACTAGATTAATCGATAAACTATGGCAATATTCTAAATGACCCAAACAGAGATTCTTCACGAGGTTCAAGGATTTTATGAATCATGTACAGAAAATGTGAAGCTGACGACTGTGATTTGGATGAACTCATTGTAAATTATTCCACATTTAGACCGCGACGAAGCACATAATTTAGATGGTGATATCACACTGGAGGAGACATGTATGCATTAAAGAACATGAAAACACAAACAAAAAGTCCTGGCACTGAGGGTTTCACAAACTGAATTTTTAAAGTGTTTTTGAAGCAGAATAGGGGGTTTGTTGTCAGAGCTTTAAATGCGGGATTTAGAAGGGGGGGGGGTGGGGGGGGGGGGGGGGAGCTTTTTGTGTTCAAAGACAGGGACTAATTGTATGTATACCAAAGGGAGATAAACCAAGACACTTTGTGAAGAACTGGAGACCAATCTTGTTGTTAAATGTTGTATATAAAAATAGGGTCATCGTGTATAGCCAACCGTTTAAAAATGTGTTAGCTGGTCTCATCAAATGAAGATCAAACAAGTTTTGTTAAGAATAGATACATAGGTATATAACTTAGACTCATTACGACACAATTGTTTATTTAGAAGAACACAACTTAACAGGGCTTTTATTAAACATTGACTTCGAGAAAGCATTCGATTCAGTGTGAGCTGGGATATTATGTTTAAAGTATTGAAAGCGTTTGGCTTTCAACAGGGTTCTGCAAATGGATTAAAACATTCTTTAAAATATCAACTCACGTGTCTTGTTAATGGTCAAGATTCTAGTTGGTTTGAGATAGACCGCGGACGCAGACAAGGTGATCCACTATCGCTATATTTATTCCTATTATGTGTTGAAATTCTACCATTCGGGAAAAAATGTAAACATGCGTGGAATAGTTATAGATACAGTCGAACATAAGCTTTCTCAGTATGCAGACAACACGGAATTTCTTTTAGCAGGCGACAAAAAATCATTTGAAACATGTATAAACGTTCTGGAAATGTTTGGGTCGTATATCGAGGTTTATACATTTAATCCTGGGAAAAAAAAACTAGCGCTGTTTGGTTGGGGAGCTGTAACAATTCTGCTTTTCGTTACCATGGACCATTAAAGTATGGAGTGGAACCCACAAAATTCAAAATTCTTGGAATCTGGTTTACCAACGATTTGCAAAACTGTGCAGATATTAATCATTCTGAAAAATTAGCAGACGTGAAACATTTGTTCAAGATTTGGGTGAGAAGACACAACTCTTTGAGCAGAGTGGCAGTTTTTAAATCGCTTTATTTTATCAAAAACTCATCCATTTGTGGATATTACTTCCTACCCAACTGACACTTTTTCAGACTTTACAAAATTACTTTTACAAATTGTGTGGAATAAAAAAGCCAGACAAAATCAATAGAAAAAACTGCTCACAAAAGTATCCAAAACGGTGGTCTTGGACTACCAGAATTAAAAACGTTTGATTCTTCCCTAAAATTGACGTGGCTGCAAAAAAAAAGTTCAGACAACACACCACAAATGGAAAAACTATTACAACATCTAACTTCCACTTTTAAGCGATATTGAGAAATATGGACCAGAAATACTTTCTTCCTTCTGTAAATTAAATGTATTTTGGACAAAGGTATTTATGGCGTACAAACAATTTTTTCTACAAAGTTAACTATAAGACTTCTTATGAACTCCATGCGGAACCATCTTTTATACAAACAGAAAACAAGTTGGGAAAAAGACTATTTTGGGAAAAGCATGGATCAACAAGGGCATATATCGCATTGCTCATTTTTTGCTTGACAATGGCCAGTTTATTTCTTACGAACAATTTAAAGAAAAAGTATTATGTAGACATTAATTTTGTCACTTTTTCTGGTTTAAAAAGCAGCTATAATTGAATATATACAAATGAAAATCAAAGTTGAAAATACTAATAAATGTTTAAATATGCATGTATATTACAAAAAAATTAGCGTCAGTGTGTAAAGAGCCAAGATTAGGTTATGACATTTTTATAGATAAATCTGTACGAACTGGGATATAAAACTGAACGTTGAAAATGACTGGAAAAACTGTTTTCTTTATTGGAGTAAATTTCTGACATACAAATGAAATGTTTACAGCTACGAATAACACACAGATGTCTTGGTACTAATGTTGTGCTGAAAAAAATGGGTATATTGAACAGCGATGTTTGTATTTTCTGTACCTCTCTTAAGGACAGTATCACACATATGTTTTGGCATTGTACGGTCATACAACGTTTTTAGGAAACGCTGGTGGTTTTGATGAATGAAACGTGTATGTGTGCATTTAATTTGCAGATAACTGAACCATTAGCCATACTTGGATTTGATAAAGATATACATATAGACCATGTATTTTATTTTATTTTATTATTTGCAAAACACTATTTTATATCAGTGTAGAACAGAACAGAAATCACCCAGATTGCAGGTATTTCTTAATGAACTAAAATACAGACATAAAACTGAAGAATACATTGCTCGAAAAAAGTTGTATATATCGATTTCCCTTCCAAATGGCACCCATACACGTCGATGTTAGCAGGCCCAGAATGAATTACGAATGATTATGACATAATACGTTCACGTATACGAGCACCCTAAAACTGTTCGTACACCACCTAAAACAGGCCCCTTTGGACATAATACAGAACCTTTATATGTGGTAGTACATGTATGTGCACATATATGTGTATATATATGTATATATATGTATATATATATATATATTTGTTTAAAATAGGATGGTAAAAGGAAGTTTTTTTTAAAATCAACAGATCTGTTTCGAGCGCTGGCTCTCCTCAGGATGGTTTTGGGTCGCCTACTGCCGGTGTTATACGGCCTAATGTCACTGTTTGCATGTGCGGATTGGCTGCACGTGTTGTTCGGTTTTCAGGTTGTTTACAGTTCAGGGTGCGTTTGCTGACAACGATTTCCATTTGAGCCTGCAGTTGTTTACTATTTCTACTTTAGTATTTAGGGTTGCTAAGTATGGTTGCATAGTATTAACCATTTTTTCTGTTGAACATAGGTTGCATCTTTTTGAAATGTATTGTATGGTGATGCCCTTTTTATGATTTTCCAGGGATATGTTATAGTTATTTTTTTGTCTTTAAGTCTCCAAATATATTTGCTCAGTTCTGTTTGGTTTTGTATTTTTTCTTTGTTGAATGACTGTTTATGATTTGCATATCTGGTTTTGAAGTGATTTTCAGTGACCCCTAT
>JADBJO010022529.1:0-17500 GCA_016801955.1 Conus betulinus | reverse complement strand
CATACTCATTGGTGCAATCCACTGCATATCACACCCCTAAATAAGAAAAAAAAAGTGAAAGCATCACGAAAGATTACGTATACACCTCTCCCTCTGAAGCAGACAATTTGTGGAAAAGCTGGAAGGGGCGCTTGGAATACCCCATACATTTGCAGAAAAGAAAAGAACTCCCGATATCTTGTTCAGATACTCGCCTCATGCTTTGTTCAGTTAAGCGACTGTAAAACACAAACCAAAGAATGATCTACATTCTGATTTGCTGTTTCTCGTTCAAGTTAGAATGAATATAAGAATCCGTTCATCCCTATTCCATTAACAGATTAAAGAAAATGTTTCGTGAGTTTTCATGCTTGGTAGAGACCAGCGTAACAACAAAACTCAAACATCCAGTGACAGATAAGATCTGCAGTGGTGTGTGTGTGTGTGTGTGTGTGTGTGTGTGTGTGTGTGTGTGCGCGCGCGCGCGCGCGCGCTCGCGTGAGTGTGTGGGCGTGTACATGTGTGTGTGCGTCCGTGAGTGCGTGCGTGTGTGGTGTGTGTGTGTGCGCGCACATGCATGCGCACATGTGCTTGTGTGTGTGTGTGTGTGTGTGTGTGTGTGTGTGTGTGTGTGTGTGTGTGTGTGTGTTCAAAAACTTATCATTGGGAATGGTGTTTACATAATAATGTACCCTGTTCAGAATATCCAACCTAAAACTAGTGGGTGGATGTTTACATGGTAATGTATTCTGTTCACAACGTTCAATTCAAAGTAGGGGGGGTAGATGTTTACACGGCAATATGCTCTATTTATAAAATTTGACCTAAATTAGGATGTGGGGGTTTATATGGCAATGTACCCTTTCTATGACAAATGACCCAAATTAGGTGCGCTTTTACACAGTAATGAAATAATGTACTCTCATAAACATACACATTCGAACCAAAAATGATTCGAATTAGGAGGCAGACGTTTACGTAGTAATGTACTCTCTTCATAAACGTTCAATCCAAAATAGGTTATGGGTGTTTAAGTAGCAATGTATTCTGTTTATATCGTTCGACTCATGTAGACGATCTTGGAAAGGTGCGAGGGAGGTAACCTGTGTTAAAGTTCGCATTCACCGAAGTGACCCCTGCCGTTTTCATGGGACAGATGTCGCGGGTTGCCACACCCAAAGCAGCTTTGCCCCAGTAGTCAGCTGAACAGTTCAGTCTCAGAGAGAAAATGCCAATGGATGTGAAATGGCGAGCCTGTATTGCAAACAATCTAAATTCTGGTCGTTATCCTTACGTGCCTTTTAAAACTCTAACATTTGACTCTCTAGATCTGTTTGTTTGGTCTAAAACTGAGATAGGCGACTCTGTTTGTGATGAAAAGACACGCGTTAGCTTCCCCTGATTTTTTTTTCCCGGAACAGGTCTGTTTTGTCCTGTCATTAGCTCAACGGTTCCACCAGAGAGAGAGAACATGCTAACACCTAAGTGTGAAACGATGCCACTGTGATGCAGACGCTGCATGACGAACAGCTCGACTTCACATATTGTCATTATGATCGACTGATGCAGATCTAGACCTAAATATCTGGGGTTTGATGTGACTTTTTATTTTCATTTTTTTTTTTTTAGCCAAATGACACATGCACATCCTGAATGATCTTGACCCATAAACTTTTAAAAGATAACTGTGATTGCAATCGGAAGACAAGCTTTATCTTCTCTTGAGGTTTATCAATTAAGGGCTGAGTGGTTTACATGGTAATGTGCCATGTTCATAAAGTTCGACCCAAATTAGGGCTAGACGCTGACGTGGTTATTGGCTCATGAATAGTACTTTGCCATCATTTTTTTTATAGTCTGCTGTTTTCCTTCATGAATGGAAATTATCCCTCAAGCAGTTTCCTTATGAGCACTGACGAAAACAAAAGAAACTGAAATTACTTTGTGAGGAGTTGTTTGACTTCCTCGGAGGAAATGGCAGCCAGTATCGTCTGGAATTCTTCAGTCTTAAATTCAGAGGGAAATGAGCGGTAACCATATCTGTGTGAAAGTAATGTCTGGAACAGAAAAACAAAAAAACAAAACAAATAAGGCAAATTAAAATACCAAGATATGTTACGATTTCAGGAGCATTTTGGATTGATTGCAAAGCAACATGAAAACAGTCACTTCAAACATTGATCAAATCAGAGCCCAAAGTGCACAGCAAAATGCACAGCTCTGGTTTAGTTGCCATAACAACAACTGATTAAAAAACAACATACGTCATTTTCTCTTTTTCACTCTCTGCTGTTCCGGTCACATGTTGTTAAAGAACCTCTCGACTATGAAAAACTGAACTGGGGTTACATACAAGTGTTGAGCATGATCTATGATTATGTCTGGCAAAGTGCAGTCGAAGGTGGACATGTATCTCACCATGACTCCCTGCTCAAGATCACCCTAAGCATAGAGCCGAGGGTGAAACATGTAGTTCGCCAAGACTCTCTGTCCAAGACCATTTTACAGGGTACATGGGGTCTCACAGTGATTCCTTCTTCAAGACCATCTTACAAGGTACGTGGGGTATACTGTGACTCCCTGTTCAAGACGATCCTACAGCATACAAAGGAGAATAGAACTGTATTTTGCAATAACTCTTTGTCTACTGGGCTGAGTAGAAGTTAGACTTATGTCTCCCCGTGATAAGGCTGAATGTGGATTTTGTCTTCATCCTCTGTCTATGACCGTCCTCATAGTGCAGTGAGGATGGACACTAATCTCTCTCTGACTCCACCTCCAACAACACCCTGACGGGTACAGTGGAGGATGGCCAATTATCTCACCATGACTTTCTGTACAAGATCATCCCACACGTCACAATGGAGCGTGAACACGTACTCCACCGTGTCTCCAAGTCCAAGATCTTACAGGGTACGCTGGAGGATAGACACGCATAACTTGTTATGGCTCTCTGTCCAACACCATCTACAGGTTACATCATCATCATCATCATCATCATCATCATCATCATCATCATCATCATCATCATCATCGATTAATTAATTGATATTCAGAACTGACCACAAAGCATGGTCCGGTGGAGATACGGGCGCACTCGTCAATCTCTTTCAGACAGAGGGCGATGGTGCCGTGGTCGTCTGTCGTCTCATTGGTCACCCCCCACCTCATGTCCACCACCTGGAACTGGTACCCTCTCTCCTGGCACCAGCCCTTCAGCCTCGGGTACACATCTTTCATCAGGGTGTCTCGTTCGAGACGCGTGTCTGTAATGACATGTCAGATACAGACAGAGCATGTTACATGTCAGTCGCAGAAAGAGTATGTTACATGTCAGAGAAAGAATATGTTACATGTCAGAGGCAGAATATTTACATGTCAGAGGCAGAGCATGTTACATGTCAGAGGCAGACAGAGCATGTTACATGTCAGAGGCAGACAGAGCATGTTACATGTCAGAGGCAGACAGAGCATGTTACATGTCAGTGGCAGAAAGAGTATGTTACATGTCAGAGAAAGAATATGTTACATGTCAGAGGCAGACAGAGCATGTTACATGTCAGAGGCAGACAGAGCATGTTACATGTCAGAGGCAGAAAGAGTATGTTACATGTCAGAGAAAGAATATGTTACATGTCAGAGGCAGAGAATATGTTACATGTCAGAGGCAGAAAGAAAGAGTATGTTACATGACAGAGGCAGACAGGATATGTTAAATTTCAGAGACAGACAGAGCATTATTACTATGAATACTTATATAGCGCCTATCCTCGGCTAGAGACCAAGCTCCAAGCGCTTGACAATCCACACTCTACACAACGGGCTGCCTACCTGGGTAGTGCAGACTGAAGAGCTGCCAGCTGGCGCTTCATTCAGTCGTTTCCCCGTGTCATCCAGTCAATATCGTTCAACACCATTCACTCTATTTCCTTATTTTCTTCATTCTTTTCATTTTTCACGCAGGGTGCATGCTATGTAACGAGTCATCCCATACCAAATCCAAACTGGCCTTCTCTTCCGAAAGTTGGTGATGGGATTTACGTGTGTGCAAGATGTTATGCGTGCGTTCACACACGGAACCTCGGTTTATAGTCTCATTCGAAGGAATGTATGGGAAATGGAGTCAGAACCGATGTTAACTCCCAGGAAAAAATCCCCCTGTACCGAAACGGCCCGGCGGTGATTCGAACCCGTAACCCCAGGATCACCAAGATTGCGAGTCCGGCGCTCTACCACTGAGCTATTCCGGCCCCAGAGCATGTAACATGTCAGAGGCAGAAAGAACATGTTACATGTCAGAGACAGACAGAGTATGTTACATGTCAGAGACAGAGTATGTTACATGTCAGAGAAAGAATATGTTACATGTCAGAGAAAGAATATGTTACATGTCAGAGAAAGAATATGTTACATGTCAGAAAGAAAGAGTATGTTACATGTCAGGGCAGGCAGAACATGTTACATGTCAGGGAAGGGCAGAGTATGTTACATGTCAGAGGCAGACAGAGCATGTTACATGTAAGGGCAGGGCAGAGTATGTTACATGTCAGAGACAGACAGAGCATGTTACATGTCAGAGACAGACATAGCATGTTACGTGTCAGAGACAGACAGAGCATGTTATATGTCAGAGACAGACAGAGCATGTACACATGTAAGGGCAGGGCAGAGTATGTTACATGTCAGAGAGACAGACAGAACATGTTACATGTCAGAGACAGACATAGCATGTTACATGTCAGAGACAGACAGAGCATGTTACATGTCAGAGGCAGACAGAGCATGTTACGTGTCAGAGGCAGACAGAACATGTTACATGTAAGGGCAGGGCAGAGTATGTTACATGTCAGAGACAGACAGAGCATGTTACATGTCAGAGACAGACATAGCATGTTACGTGTCAGAGACAGACAGAGCATGTTACATGTCAGAGGCAGACAGAGCATGTTACGTGTCAGAGGCAGAGACAGAACATGTTACATGTCAGGGCAGGGCAGAGTATGTTACATGTCAGAGACAGACAGAGCATGTTACATGTCAGAGACAGACAGAACATGTTACATGTCAGAGACAGACATAGCATGTTACATGTCAGAGGCAGACAGAACATGTTACATGTCAGGGCAGGGCAGAGTATGTTACATGTCAGTCAGAGACAGACAGAACATATTACATGTCAGAGGCAGACAGAACATGTTACATGTCAGAGACAGACAGAACATGTTACATGTCAGAGACAGACATAGCATGTTACATGTCAGAGACAGACAGAGCATGTTACATGTCAGGGCAGACAGAGCATGTTACATGTCATGTTAGGCAGACAGAGCATGTTACATGTCAGGTCAGGGCAGAGTATGTTACATGTCAGGGCAGGCATAGTATGTTATATGTCAGAAGCAGTGTCCTACGTTGACTATGTAATATACCAGAGGCTGTGCTCTGCAGCGTCTTCATAACATGTCAGAGGCAGTGTCTGCAGTGTCTATGTAATTATGTAACGTGCCAGAGGTAGTGTTTTACAGTGTCGATGTAACACGTCAGAGAGAGATAGTGTCCTCTTGTAACATGTAAAAGGCAGTGTTTTACAGTGTCGATTGGGCACTTCAGAGACAGTGTCCTACATTGTCTATATAACATGGCAGTATTTTAAGGTGTCTACATAACATGTCAGAGGCAGTATTTTACGGGGTGTCTATGTAACATTATGTCAGAGGCAGTGTCTTATGTTGTCAACGTAACATGTCAGAGGCAGTGTTTACAGTGTCTATTTAACATGTCAAGTGCAGTATTTTACAGTGTTTATGTAACATGTTAGAGGCAGTGTCTTACAGTGTCTGTGTAACATTTCAGAGGCAATATCTTACAGTGTCTATGTAACTTGTCAGAGGCAGTGTTTTTACAGTGTCTATATAGCATGTCAGAGGCAGTGTTTTACAGTGTCTATATAACATGTCAGAGGCAGTGTTTTACAGTGTCTATATAACATGTCAGAGGCAGTGTTTTACAGTGTCTATATAACATGTCAGAGGAGAAAAAGAAACACCCGAAGGTGCTGGGAGGACCAGAGAGAAGCACTGTCTTCATCTGCCTCTTGAGCAGTCTGTACCACCCTTGGAGGCCTGCGCTGTGTTGACGATGGGTACAGGCACGCGTAGGACACTCCATTAAGATATCAAGGGTCATAACTGCTCCTGAACAGAGGTAAATCAGACTACAGGAAGCAACTCATAACAGCCTTAAAGTAGCGTCCCCATGGGTGTACCAACCTGTATTTCATGACTGCAGAGCCCACGGCGAAAAAAAAACACCACCCTCCAGCTGTCAAGCACACCCACAGACCCAACCCCCCCCCCCCCCCCCCCCCCCCCCCCCCCCCCCGCCTGTCCACGGACAGATAAAGACAGTGCCACTCCAGACACAGCCAAGCTTTCGCCATACCGTCTTATGTGCCCTCAAGAGAGAATCCAAAGTTGTAGTCTTTCCCCCTGTCAACAGGACTTTCCCTGTGGTCAGTGGGTCTTCCCTCACCGTCACTGGACCTTTCTCCAGGGTCAGCCTAGTTAAGGCAAAAGAAGAAAAAGAAAACACCCGAAGGTGCTGGGGAGGACCCAGAGAAGCACTGTCTTCACCTGCCTTTTACAGTGTCTATATAACATTTCAGAGGCAATGTATTACAGTGTCTATGTAACATGTCAGAGGTAGTGTTTTACTGTGTCTGTATAACATATGAAATGCAGTATTTTACAGTGTTTATGTAACAAGTCAAAGGCAGTGTTTTACAGTGTCTATATAACATGTCAGAGGCAGTGTCTGACAGTGTCTGTATAACATATCAGAGGCAGTGTTTTACAGTGTGTATACAACCTGTCAGAGGCAGTGTTTTACAGTGTTGATGTAACATGTCAGAGGTACTGTCATACAGTGTGAATGTAACATGTCAGAGGCAATGTTTTACAGTGTCAATGTAACATGTCAGAGGCAGTGTTTTACAGTGTCAATGTAACATGTCAGAGGCAGTGTCTTAAAGTGTCTATGTAATATGTCAGAGGCAGTGTTTTGCTCTGTCTATGTGACATGTCAGAGGCTGTGTTTTACAGTGCCAATGTAACATGTCAGAGGCAGGTGTCTTACAGTGTGAATGTAACATATCAGAGGCAGTGTCTTACAGTGTCAAAGTAACATGTCAGAGGCAGTGTTTTACAGTGTGAATGTAACATGTCGGAGGCAGTATCCTACAGTCTCTGTGTAAGATATCAGAGGCAGTGTCTTATAGTGTCAATGGAATATGTCGAAGGTAATTTCTTACAGTTTCAATATGACACGTCAGAGGTAGTTTCTTACAGTGTCTGTGCAACATGTCAGAGGTAATGTCTTACGGTGTCTATATAACAAGTCAGTGGCAATGTCTTACAGTGTCTATGTAACATGTTAAAGTCAGTGTTTACAGTGTCTATGTAACATGTCAGAGGCAGTGTTTTACAATGTCTATATAACATGTCAAGAGCAGTATTTTACTGTGTTTATGTAACATATCAGAGGCAGTGTTTTACAGTGTCTACATAACGTGTCAAAGCAGTGTCCGGAAGTATCTATATCACATATCAGAGGCATTGTTTTAGGGTGTCGATGTAATCTGTCAGAGGTAGTCTTTTACAGTATCGATATAACATGTCAGAGGCAGTGTCTTGCAGTGTCTATGTAACATTTCAGAGGCAGTGTCTAGCAGTGTCTATGTAACATGTCAGAGGCAGTGTTTTACAGTGTCTATGTAACATTTCAGAGGCGATGTTGCAGTGTCTATGTAACGTGTCAAAAGCAGTGTCTGACAGTGTCAATGTAACATGTCAGAGACAGAGTCTTACAGTGTCTGTGCAACATATCAGAGGCAGCGTTTTACAGTGTGTCTGTAATATGTCGCAGACAGTATCTTACAGTGTCTGTGTATTATGTCAGAGGCAGTGTTTTACAGTGTCTGTGGTAACCTGTCAGAAGCAGTGCTTTACAGTGTCAATGTAACATGTCACAGGCAGTGTCTTACAATGTCATTGTAACATGTCAGAGGCCGTGTTTAATAGTGTCTATGTGACATGTCAGAGGCAGTGTCTTACAGTGTGTATGTGACATGTCAGAGGCAGTGTTTTACTGTGCCAATGTAACATGTCAGAGGCAGTGTCTTACAGTGCCGATGTAACATGTCAGAGGCAGTGTCTTACAGTGCCAATGTAACATGTCAGAGGCAGTGTCTTACAGTGTCAATGTCAAATGTCAATGTCAAATTCAATGTTTTAGTGTCAATGTAAAATATCAGAGGCAGTCTTTTACAGTGTCAATATAGCATGTCAGAGGCAGAGACTTACAGTGTCAAAGTAACATGGCAGAGGCAGCGTCTTACAGTGCCAATGTAACATGTCAGAGGCAGTGTCTTACAGTATATATATGTAACATGTCAGAGGCAGTGTTTACAGTGTCTATGTAAAACATGTCAGAGGCAGTGTTTACAGTGTCTATGTCATGTCAGAGGCAGTGTCTTACATTATATATGTAACATGTCAGAGGCAGAGTCTTACAGTGTCAACATAACATGTCAGAGGCAGAGTCTTACAGTGTCAACATTACATGTCAGAGGCAGTGTCTTACAGTGTCAACATAACATGTCAGAGGCAGAGTCTTACAGTGTCAACATAACATGTCAGAGGCAGTGTCTTATATGTCTGTGTAACATATGAGGGTTAGTGTTTTTTTACAGTGTCTGTGTATCATGTCACGGGCAGTCCCCCCCCCCCCCCTCTCTCTCTCTCTCTCTCTTTCTCTCTCTCTCTCTGTGCATTGTTTATGAGAGAGCGGAGGGGATGGGGGGGGGGGGGGTTAAAAAGGGGGGGGGGGGTTAAAAGTGTGTATTTATGCACCCATGTATGTATGTATGGATGTATGTGTATATATATATATATATATATATATGATATATATATATATATATATATGCACGTAAGAGAGAGAGAGAGAGAGAGAGAGAGATGTGTGTGTGTGTGTGTGTGTGTGTGTGTGTGTGTGTGTGTGTGTGTGTGTGTGTGTGAGTGTGTGTGTTGGGGGGTGCCTGCGTTAGTGTGTGTGTGTGTGGATGTGGGTGAGTGTGTGTGTGTGTGGTGTGTGTGTGTGTGTGTGTGTGTGTGTGTGTGTTCGCACGGACGCGTGCGTTCACACATACGTGTAAACGCACCCGCAAGCACGCACGCTTCAGTGTGTGCGCATCTCCCTGCCTTTCTGTTTGTCGGCATCTTTTCTAACCTACATCATACCAGCACTTACCTTTAAAAGTACTGCTGAGGAATATTCGCACCACTTTGTCAGACGGGGGACATTCAATGTTGACGTCACCAGCAAGTACGGAAAAGGTGACGTCAGAGTTTGCGTCATTCCCCTCGTGTTGCCTGACCACGTTCTTTCCCTCGTGTCTTTTCGGTTCCCTGTAGTGTCTGATAAGACAAAAATATTGATTTAGATTGCTGGTTTTGTTTGTTTTGTTTGCATTTGTTTTGCCTCGTTTTCTTTTCGTTTCTTGAAGAAGAGAGGGAGAGGAGTGGGGTGGGTGGGAAAGGCGAGCAGGAGGGGTGAGGGAGGTGTGGGGGTAGGATGGGGAGACGGTGGAAAAGCGTGTGTATGTGTGTGTGTGTGTGTGTGTGCGCGCGCGCGCGCGCGCGCGCGACCCCCCGTGTGTGTGTGTGTGTGTTGTGTGTTGTGTGTGCGTGTGCGTGTGTGTGTGTGTGTGTGTGTGGCTTTGATCATTGTATGTGATCATTGTAATTGTGTTGTCTTGTTGTGTATGGCTTAGTGTATTACATTATATTGACGGGCGACGGACGACAACGACGACGACGACGGACGAAGAAGAAGAAGAAGGAGGAGGAGGGAGGAGGAGGGAGATCATTAGCAACAACAACAACAACAACAGCCAAGAGCAACAAGAAGAACAGCAGCAAAAAAAGAACAAAAGTGCCGCGGATCAAGATGAAGAAGAGTAAGACAGAAGAAGAGGATGAGAAAGAGGGAAGTGAAAGAGAAGGGAGAATTTGAGGAGAACTCGAACCACAAGCATCTGAAGAAGATAAGGGAAGGAAGGGAGAACAGAATAAGGGAAGGAGGAGGGAGGAGACTAGAAAAGAAAAAGAAGAAGACAAGGAGCAGGAGAGCGAAGAAGAAAAAACAGGAAGACAGACCAAGGAGAACAAGGAGAACAAGAACAAGAAGAAATGAAACAAAATGAAAAAAGAAGAGAAGGAGGAGTAGGAGCGAGACGGAGCCAGCAATAACAATAACAATGACGACGACGACGACAACAACAAGGACATTAAGAAGAGAAGAAGAAACGAGGAGGAGGGACGGAAGGAGGGGAGGAGGAGGGAGAGGGTTGAGGAGGAGGCGGAGGAGGAGGAGAAGGAGAATGAGGAGGGAGGAGGAGGAGGGAGGAGGAGAAGAGAAGAAGAAAAAGAGAGAGCGGAGGAGGAGGAGGTGGTGTTGTGTGGTGGTGGGAGGCAGGAGGAGGAGGAGGGAGAGAGGAGGAACAAAAGAAGAAAAAAACAAAAAGGAAAAAAAAAATATACACCAAAAAGCAAAATCGTAAACAAGCCGAGGACTCAAGAACAAAATCGTAAGAGCAAACGAGGTTACTAACGAACAAACAAGCAAAATCAAACAAAAAAGCACAAAAACAAAGTGCCATCATCATCATCAATTACATCATCATCATCATATCATCCACCATCATCATCATCATCATCATCACCATCATCATCATCAGTCGTTGTCGTCGACACCATTCATGATGCAGCGATGATCATCATCACCATCATCACTTAACCAACAACAATCTAAAGCGACTGACCTGTGTTCCTGCGAGCCGTTTCGTCCCGTTGGCTGAATCAGGCCGGAATCTTCCTCTGGACAGATGATGTAATCCTGAGGTATGCCACCGTCCCGACCCGTCCTGGACCTACTCTCTTTGCGCCTTTCTCTTCCTTCTGTCTCTCCGTCTGTTTCGCCTTCTCTTCCTTCTTGTCTTCGTCTGTTTCGAAAATTTCTCTTCCGTCTTGTCCTCCGTATGTTTCGCTCTTTTTTTTTTTTTTCTTCTTTTTATCAGTTTATCCTCCGTATGGTTTCGCCTTTTCTTCCTTCTTTTCCTCCGTCTGTTTCGCATTTGCGTTATGACTTGACACCTATTCGGTTTTCATCTTTTTTCTTTATGTGTCATTCTGTAGGTTTCGCATTTTGTTCAGTTACCTTTCCCCGTCTGTTCATCTTTTCTTGTCTTTCTTGTGCTATGTTGGTTCGCATTATTTTCTTTTCTTGTCTCCACATGTGCTCCTTTTTTCCTTCTCTTACTCCGTCCTGTTTAGCCTTGTTCCTCCTTTCCTAGTCTATTTGCAGTTCTTTATCCTGTCCCGTTGTTGCACCTTTCGCCTTATTAGTCCCTGTCTGTTTCAAATTTCTTCTTCGCTTCCGCCGTTGTTTCACATTGACTTCCTTCCTGTCTCCGTTGTTTGCATGTTTAATCATGTCTAACGTCTGTTCTCGCCCTTTTATGTCCTTCAGGTCATACGTTGTTTCGCATTTCTTTTACTTCTTTACATCACTGTTTAGCATTTTATTACCTTCTACTCCGTCTGTTAACCTTTCTTCGCTCGTTTCCTGAGTCTGTTTAATTCTATATTCGCGTCTTTTCTGCCGTATGTTGGGATTTTTTTCCCCCTTCTGTTTCACAGTCTGTTTCATCTTTTTCCTTAATTTCACTAGTGCTGTTTCGAATTTTCTTCGCTTCCTTGTCCTAAGTCTGTGGTAGCCTTATTGTCTTATTTTATTCAGTCTTTTTCGCCTTTTCCTTACATTCCTTTTCAGGTTCGATTCGCTTTTTCTTCATGTCTGCATCAGCGTCTGTTCGCCTTTTCTTGCCTCATGTCCTCACGTCCTGTTCGCATTTTCTCCTTCCTGCTTTACATCCTCTGTTTCGTCATTTCTTTCGCCTTCGCTTGCTTTACCTGCCGTCTTTTCCACCTTTTCTTCCTTCTTCTTTCCTGCGTGGTGCGTGTCTTCTGTTTCCAATCAAGAAACAACACATCACATATCATATCGTTTTCAAAAAACACACATTGTTTTCACACCAGCCAAAAAAATCAACATTCCACACATCACTCATCACTACAGACAGTCACAACCAACAAAAATCACAAATCCTAATCACAAGAACATCACAAAACAGTCATCACCGATCAGAAATCAAACACACATCATCACATCTATCACTACCACACATGCACCGCAACAATAAACAAAACAACAAAACATCAAAACATTCAAAACAAAACACAAGTGCAATCAACATACACTAAGAGAATACACACACAAAGAAAAACAAAACACAAATACATCAACATTCCTTCAATCAAAAAGCTAATCCTCAAGAATCAAACAAATTCAAATCAAATCATCAATCAAAAGCAAGACACTACAAATTCGAAATCAATGAGAACAAGAACAAGAGACAAAAATGTCATCATCAAGCAATCACATCAAATCACACATCAATCAAAAAATAACACAGAATCTTACCTTCTCTTCCCCTCTACATTCTTGCTTCCGTCTGTTTGGATTTTTTTCGCCTTCCTTTCATTTCCTTTTCACCGTCTGTTTCAAAATCCTTTCTTCGCTTCATTCCTTCCGTCTGGTTTCGAATTCTTCCTTCTTGTCGCTCCGTCGTTGGGTCGCTTTTTCTTCTTCGGCTTCTTTTTCTTTCTTCGCGTCTTTTTTCGTCAGCTTTCCTTTCTTCCTTCGCTTTCGCTGCTCGTCTGATTCAGCCTTTCTTCGTCTTCTGTCGCTCTCGGTCTGTTCGCCCTTTTCTTCTTTCACTTGTCCTCCATCTGCTTCGAGGCGAAAAACTATTCTTCCTTCTGTTCCTTACGTCTGGTGTCGCCTTCTTCTTCCACTGTCGTCTCCATCTGTTTCCGCTTGTGTGGCTTCTTACCGCGGCTTTTCCTCCGTCTGTTTCGTGTCGTCTGTTTCGTCTTTTCTATCTTACTTCCTTTCCAATTCCTCCGTCTGTTTCGTCTTTTCTTCCTTCTTTTCGCTCATTGCTCCTCTGTTCCCTTTTCTTCCTTCCTCTTCTCTTCCTTCTCTCTCGTTCTCTTCCTTCTGCTTCTTCCTGCTCTTCTGTCGCGTCTTGTTTCGTTCGTGTCGTCGCGGCTTCGCCTTTTTCTTAGGCTTTCCTTTCCTCCGTCTGTTTGCGTCTTTTCTTCCTTCTTTTCGCTCATGCTGTTTCGATGCGCCTTTCTTCCTCCTTCACTGCGCTCGCGTCTGGTCGGCCTTTTCTTACTTCCTGTTAGTTTCTCCTTTCGCTGCCGTCTGTTTTCGTTCGGCCTTTTCTTTCTTCCTTGCTTTTCCTCCTCTGGTTTTCGTCGCCTTTTCTTTTTCTTCCTCTTGCTCCTTTCCTTCCCGTTCTGTTTGCTTTCGCCTTTTCTTATGTCACTCTTAATGCCTTGTCCGTCTTCCTCTCGTCTGTTTTTCGTACTTTTCGTTTTTCCGTTCTTTCGTTCGTCTCGCCTTTTCTCCATTCTTTTCTTGTCTCTCCTCACGCTGTTTCGTCGCCTTTTCTTTCTCTTCTTCTCATTTTCCTTCCGTCTTTTCTGTTCGGGCCTTTTCGTCTTCGTGTCGCTCCCGTCTGTTTCGCGTTTTTCCTTTTCTTTCCTTCTTTTTCCGCGTCTTTTCGCCCTTTTCCTCCATCTGTTTCTGCATTTTCTTCGCTTCCTTTCCCCCGCTCCGTCTGTTTCCCTGTCCGTTTCCCCTAATGTTCTCATTTTTCAGCTGAAGAACGGAGTTAGAATCAACGCCTGAAAATGGATTCTGACTAAGGTTGATGTAGATTTAAGTGCTGGCCGAACGATTGCAGCAGAAACGTAAAGTAAAGAAATTAGGATGGATTTTTAGTTCTTTCCGTGAGAGGTTAGAGAGAGAGAGAGAGAGAGAGAGTAGAGAGAGATAGAGGAGACAGAGAAGCAGAGACAGAGAGACAGATGATCGAGAGACAGAGACAGAGAGAGACATAGAGACATGAGACAGATACAGAGAGCAGAGAGAGATATAATCTCTCTCGTCTCTCTCTCACCGACTCTCCTCGTCCCTCTCTCCATCCCCACACCCGACAGCAGATGGACCCACACACACAAAAACACACACACACACACCCACATCACATCACAAAAGATCACAGCCTCATATATAGGCTTTTTATTCATCAAACAAAACCTCTGGCGCAGTCCCGGTAGTTGACCGAGTTGTAGCCGAAGAGGTCGCTACTAACCCGCTGATGACGATGCTACTAGCTCTCTGCCACCCCGCATGCTGAACGAACTGCTGTTTTCCTATTTCCTTCTTTTTCGGTGGCCCCGCCCCCCCTCCGCCCCTTTTTCCCCCCCTGCCCGCTCCCCCACTGTTATAGCGTAGCGGTCACCGCTTTGTCTCTTTGTCTCTGCAAGTACTTAGTCATAATTCATTGGCTCTCCATAGCATCTAGTTCGTCCCTCTCTCTCATCATCAAATCCTCTCTATTCAATTCCTCTCCTCCTCTCGAAGTCATCGGTCATCTCTCTCTCCACCTCAACACTCCACCCTCACAGCACTCCTCACGTTCCTCGGTGTGACCCTCATATCTGCCCTCCTCCAGACTCATCTCTCTCCTCGCCAACGTCACACGCCCTCTTCTGCTCTATCACTAACTCTTCTCGCTCTTCTCTCTCTTCACGGCACCATGGCCTTACACTTACTGCTTAACCTCTCTTCGTCCGATAACTGGATAAAGAGGATCGCTTATTCTTAATCAGACGGAGGGTGTGTTGAGGTTTTTTTTTTTCTTTGTCATCTATTTCTTTTTCTGTTAGTTGTTTCAGTTCGCATTTTTTCTTTAAATAAAAATTCCATCTTGCGCTCTAATGGGAATGGTAGGAATAAGCTCATCACTTTTTAATGTGTTGTGAGATATGTGTCTTTGTTAATAAGCCTTGCAAGTTTTGGTCGTCTAGATCATTCTTAGTTAGCCTTCAGTGTTGGCTAAGGGGGGGTCGCGATGCGTAAGCATGTTGTCTGCTTATTTGTTACCAAGGGATAATAGAAGACCTACGCACCAACCACACCACCATCATCATCACATCATCATCATGCATCGTTCATCATCTGCTCTCGCCTCTCGCTCTTCTGTCTGGTCTGGCTGTCTGTCTGTTCTGTCTGTCTCGATCTCCCGTTCTCCTCGGCTCTCATCAACTTCTATCCTCACGCATCTCGATCGGGCTCTCATGATCTTCGTTCTCATCTAGCGACCCGCTAAGAGGTCGTCCTCACATCAGAGACTCGCACTCTCCCTCGTCTAAAACCTCTCCCCAATCTCACTCGTCTCTGTCTCTCCACTCGTCCCTATTCTCATTCGTTCTCTCCGGTTTCTGTTTATTTGTCGTCGTATTCTGTTTTTTTTTTGGTCGACAATTTCAGAATCATGAATTTGATAATATGTCTGATTGTGAGTGACGGTTTGAATGCATTTGTTTTATATTGGTTTTAAACATTATTTGAATAGCTTGTGTATTGTTGTTCATCTTCGTGTGTTTATCATAATACAGAAATGGACAGCACAGAGGAAACACAACAGAACAAACAGCAGAAATGACAGCACAGAGCACACCGAGAAACAAACAGCAGAAATGACAACAAGAGAGTACACAGAACAAACAGCAGCAGAAATGACAACACAGAGCACAAGCAGAAATGACAACACAGAGCACACAGAACAAACAAAATAAATGACAGCACAGAGCACACAGAACATAACAGAATAAATGACAGCAGCACAGAGCCACAGAACAAATAGTAGAAATAAACAACTCAGAGCACACAGAGCAAACAAGGAGACTTCCCCCTAAAAGGATGTCTCTAGCTCTAGCTTGGGGCCTACGTACCTCGTACCTTAACACATTCTACACAGCAACAAATGGAGAAATGAGCAAAACACATATAAACATTTTAGATTTCTTTTCATACCAATTAAACTGAGGTGACACGTTTGTGTTACTGTTCGTTCGCGTTGTCGTGTGTTTTTTTGAGTGTATTTGATATAAAAGATTAAAAGGGCACACATGTTGTGTTCAAACGACGAAAAATGAATATTCAACCGCCATGATTTTATAGAGCTCATGATACTATTACTTAAAAACATACCACCTAATAGAAAGTTTTAAGTATATAATTTCTTCTTCGTCTTCTTCCTCTTCTTCTTCTTCTCTTTGTCCTTTCACTGATAGACATCTCTCCACTCTTGCACCTTTCCCCTGAAAGACACTGTCCACTCTTTGTCCTTTCTCTGGCAGACACGGTCCACTCTTTGTCCTTTCCCTTATACTGTTCACTCTCTCTGTCGCTTTCACTGACAAACACTGTCCACTCTTTGTCCTTTCACACTGGACAGACACGGTCCACTACTTTTGTCGGGTTTCCCAGTAGACTGTCACTCTTTGTCCTTTCACTGACAGACAACTGTCCACTCTTTGTCCTTTCACTGACAGACACTGTCCATTCTTTGTCCTTTCCTGACAGATACCCTACTGTCCACTCTTTGTCCTTTCACTGACAGACACTGTCCATATCTTTGTCCTTTCTTTGCTTATACTGTCCACTCTGTGTCCCTTTCACTGACATACACTGCCACATTTTTTCTTTGTCACTGACTTACACTGTCCACTCTCTGTGTCCTTTCACTGACAGACACTGTCCACTCTTTGTCCTTTCACTGACAGATCCACATCTTTGTCCTTTCACTCTTTGTCCACTTTCCCTTTCACTGACAGACACTGTCCACTCGTTTCCTTTCACTGACAGACACTGTCCACGGTTTGTCCCTTTGCACTCTTTGTCCTTTCACTGACAGACACTGTCCACTGTCTTTGTCCTTTCCCTGACAGAGCACTGTCCCACTCTTTGTCCTTTCACTGACAGACACTGTCCACACGTCTTTGTCCTTTCACTGACAGACACTGTCCACTTTCGTTTGTCCCTTTCACCCTGACAGAGACACTGTCCACCGCTTCTTTGTCCATCTGCACTGACAGATGCACGGTCACAGTCGTTGGGTCTTTCCGGATACTTTCCACTCTTTGTCCTTATCACTTGACAGACACTGTCCACTCCTTTGTCGCTTTCCCTGATCGAGACCATTGCGCACTCTTCTCTTCCCCTTCCCTGTCATGCTGTTCGGCAGCTCTTTCTCTTTTCCTTGACAGACAACTGTCCACTCTTTCTCTGTTTCCTTGACAGACACTGACATCTGTTTTTCTTTCACTGACAGCCATTGTAGCACTGTTTGTCGCTTTCACTGACGACCCCACTGTACAACTGTTTGTCCTTTCTCTGACAGATATTCTGGTATAGATTTCTTCTAGGGGTATTGGTGATACGACGAGGGTGTGTTGTAGAGCGTGTGGGAAGTATGTAA
>JADBJO010022528.1:0-27807 GCA_016801955.1 Conus betulinus | reverse complement strand
TCCGTTTTGGCTTGTCTCGTGAAGACTCCGGGGGAACGATGGACAACAAACGAATTGAGCGGTTGGGACTTATCAATTCCTGCAAAGTGACATGGAAGACAAGCCAGTGAAAACAAAAGTGAACATGTCCATCTGTCGAAGTTCTTTTCATTTCAGGAGTGACCTCCCTTTTTCTTTTACATGCCCGGATAGGGCCCTGAGTGGTTGACTGGGCAATAATGGAACTGAAACTATACTGTTTGGACAGTGAAAAAAAAAAAAACGACTTGGAATATGTTTCCCTCTCAGAGGGGTGGTTGGAATGTGTATGTGGATCTGAAGGCTTTTTTTCCAACCCCTGTGTTATATGTTGTTTGAAGTCGGTGAATGTGTGGTCCATTCTTTTCTTTGCGTGGCTTGAAAAGCTCAGACTATGTGAGTTGTTTGTTTGTTTGTGTATGTTTGTTATGTTATGCTGTTCTGTTTCTGCGTTAATGTCTGTCCTGCTCAGTTTGTCTGTCTGTCTTTCTTCTTCTTTTTCTTCTTGTTCCTTTTTTTTTTTTTTGAATTCTACAAATTCAGTCTTGTGGTCTTTATATTTGCCCCTCTCTCTTGTCTGGTTTCTGTTGATATCTTTGTCATTCCAGTTTGTGTATGTATGTGAGTGTGGGTGATGTGTGCATGCATGTCCATGCTAATGCATATGAGTGTTCATGAGCTTGTTTACTTGTTTATGCATGTTTAAACTGAGAGAGTGGTGGAGAGTATCACACAACAGGATTTTCAAAATAAACTTTTTGTTTTATTTACATTATTTTTTCATTCACCCCTTCCCTCAGAGGAATTATATAACACAATAGGATTTTCAAAGTAAGCTGTTCTGTTTTATTTACGCAATTTACCATTCATCCTTACCACAGAAGAATCATGTTACCAGCATTCTATTGTGTGTTCTATCAAGCATGGTAAGAATATTGATAGAATGTGCCTAGAGGTGTTAATAAACTGTCTGCCAGAGAGACTGATGCGCTGATCCAATAAACCTGAAAAGTAAAGCACAAGATCTCGTTTCTGGAGAAAGCAAACGGACAACAAACAAAAGCACTGTAAGAAAGTAGAGACTGTGAGAGTGTGAGAGAAAAAAAGAAAGAAAAAAAGATGTGAAAGTGCAGAGAGAGAGAGGGGGGGGGGGGGGGGGGGGATTGAGAGTGGTGCACAAGAATCCCAGTTCATAGAGGGTTTGAAGCTGGTAGTGACCCTGAGGGACTTGTTCATGTATACCCAAACGTTTCCGACCTGTTGTCATTGAAGAATGTTTGTGGTGCCCCTAGATCAACAAAAAGAAGTGGCTGGTTAGGTTATGTAAATTAACACCAAACAGGAAACGTGTACCTCCCCCCCCCCCCCCCCCCCCCCAATCCCCCTCTCCCACCATGTCCCCCCCCCACCTAAAATAATCCAACATTTAATTGTAGTATTAGAAAAAAAAAAGGGCTTATGAATTGATGAACCATGTGGTTTTTAGTGGTGGTTTACACATTCATCTGAGGATGCTACTCCAAAATAGAGAGGATATTTAATAACATGACGCTACGTTTTGAGCAAAAGAACATCACTTTGAGAATTAACATCACAAACGTTTAAGTAACTGAACAAGCCTAAGGTGAGGAGACACCTTTCCATGTAACATCAGTTTGAGAACTGACATCACAAACATTTAAGTAACCTGAACATCACCTTTCCATGTAACATCAGTTTGAGAAACTGACATCACAAACATTTAAGTAACCTGAACAAGCCTAAGGTGAGGAGACACCCTCTCCATGTTGCTGTGTGGATGGTGTTCACAATCTGGCTGTCTGAGGAGTGGTGAAGGTCTGTTTAAAACGAGCTTCTTCAGGATGATGGTACACAAGCTCTTTGAGGCGCACAGTTGTGTAGTCACAAACCCCTTGACTTGCAGTGTTTGCTGTGTGATTTAGCCAAAGTGATTATCTGATAGGTAGACTGAGAAGGCTTTTTTGTGAGTCAATGATAGCATTGTTGACGTTTTAAGACATGATTGTTTATATTTCTTCATAGATTATTCCAGTAGACGTAAATCCAAAGACTGGTTGGTTAGATGTTCCTGTTCCAGTTTGTTTTTTTTCTCACTGCGATTTGCAAGAAAATTATCAGCCAAGGAAGAAGAAAGTTGCTGATCGTTAGCTGGAGGAGAGGGTCCATCCATTTTGATAAGGCGTGCTGTGCTAGAAAGACAGGTGGGGACAGGTGTTGGTCATTTCAGACATCTGGCTGTGGTGACATACAATCCATTTGAGGTCAGGTCTGCATGATCCTCTCCAGCTGTGTAGATGACAGGGTGTGTCTGGAAATGCCTGCAGACAGGGACAGAGGATTCAATGGTTGATGTCAGCGATGAGTGTGTCGGGCCAAGGCCTGGTCTTACAACCTGTCCTTGTCAGGCACACCTTTTCATAACATACAGAATCGTAAACGCTCTGTGAAATAATTAAATGTGAACAGACGGACTGAACTGACTGAAGAAAGGCAGTCTTGGGAAGAGAGAGATTAGGAAGATAAAAGAGAAAGAGAGGAAAAAAAGGGTGAAGGAGGGGAATGGGGGGGGGGGGGGGGGATAAGAAAGAGAGAGAGAGATTTCACTGAAATTTGATCATAGTCTCTGAACATTTTCCACTCCAGTAGTCTGTGACACGGTACACCCCAGCATCATATTTCGCAACTGTCACAGGATCTACTTCAGCTTCTACCCACCCATCTGTGGCAGTGGTGGCAGGATCTGCCGGGGAGAGAGGCACTGCGGACGACGCTAACCATTCTCGATCCTCCTCGAAGAAAATCAGGTCACAGCGTGCACAGTGTCCAGAACGGGGTTGGTGAGTACATCTGAAGATCTTTCAGTTTGGGGGCTCAAGGTGCCATTCTTTCTTACTGGCTTAATGCAGAAACAAACATGGGAACCACATATTGGGCTGGCACAAGCATCTTGGCTTGATTCCTATCCAGATTTTACTGTCAGAAGCATTTTGCTCACATACTTCACACCCATCTTGTACGTACTGGCTGTTATTCTACATTTTTTTTTATTTTTGATTCATGGGTTGTAATGTTTGTACATACTTCTTTGCATGTACTAAACGCATATTGTCATGTGTGATATGCAGACTGCCTATGCCCTAATTCCCCTCATCCCCCACACTTGGGCTATGATGAGTGAATATTATAGTACAGTGTCTCCAACTCCTTGTCTGTCCCCTATCCCTTTCCCTTTTCTACCCGCAAATGTTTTTGCTCTCTTATCTAAATTGATTTTTTTTCTTTGCTCAGGACAACTGCTTTGTTTCTATGTGTGTGTGTGTGTGTGTGTGTGTGTGTGTGTGTGTGTGTGTATGTGCACACGCTGAGTGCATTTTCCACAAGGAATTGTGTGAACGCCTTGCCTGCCTTTCAGTGACTGTCCCATCGGCTGGCCATGTGTGTGTGTGGGACAGAGGATGTGACCTGTCGCATAGGAACTTACAGTCTTTGGAGCGAGTGTGATGTCACTGTCACCAAAAATAGTAACATGTAAAGACTGTGAAGTCAACGACAGCAAAGGTCAATGAACTCCATCATTTGCCTACTAAGCTGGCTGCGCAGTCAACTGCCAAACAACCACTGGTGGTGGACGTCATGGTAGATGGACAAACAGTCATTTAACCATCTCTCTATTCAAACAGGCCCGGGATACCAGGACGACCGCTATGTGGTGAGAAATGTTGGGAGGGCTGAGACTCCACCGTCATACCAGATAGTTTCTGGCAGTGAATGTTCAGAGGCAAGATCCACCAGTGGAGACCTGACAAGCACTTCAGAGGCTGTGTTACGGACGACATTACACAAACAGGAAATTGCACCAAAAACAACTAAAACAAGGCGGTCAAAACTGCACCGGATGGCATGCCCTGACCCAGGAGACATGAGAAAACCTCAGTGAACCAAGAGATCGGACTTGCCTGTGAGAGAAGAAAAGCAGCAGCAGCAGTATTTAATATTTCAGGGGGGGGGGGGGGGGGGGGGGGGCCAAGACAATTCCGCTGTCCATTCTGTACACATCAAGCCATTCATGACCCCACTCTACAGCATCTGCAAGGTCCTGAGAGTTGCGAGGCACACGTTGCAGATTGGCATTGTCGGAGACGACGTATACTGCAATGAGGTGTGAGATAGCCAGTGCTGTGACAGTAAATTGTAGGCATGTGGTGACTGACACTTGGATCATCTTCTTCTTCTTCTTCAGCGTTCCAGTATCTGGTAGCATGTGAACTCGTTTTACCCTGTTGGGATGCTCACACTATACTTGAGAGTATAGTCAGTTCACTCCGACTTTGTTGAGTGCAGAAAAAACTTGTGGGAAGAGATTGTGGAAAAAAAATAGATAAAAGATATGATAGACAGAAAGGACAGTAGACAACAGTACAGCAAAAGAGAGGAGACAGAGTCACGGAGAGCGAAAGGAAAAGGGGACGTTACTAGCACAGAATGTCCAGAAGGAGGGGGAACTAGTTGTACAAAAGACACCCTAGTATCCCTACAGGGGACTTGGATCATCAAGGATATCCCCCCACAGGACCTTGCTCTTAGTCCTATGCAACAGGATAGAGGTGTTTGTAACCAGTTCGGGGTCTTTAGAGTTGTCCGTCCAAGACTTCGCTCTGCCTCTGGGATGTGCACCCTCTACTGTACCCTGTAGGCCAGTCCTGGCAGTAAGCCTACTTCTTCAGTGTTACCTGTATTTTGTGTTCCAGTTCAGTGCCTGCCTTTTTTGTGTATAATGTTTCAGTAAAGTGCAGATGAAGGTTGACAGGTGTGTGTGATTCTTTGCAGCCCCACTGGCAGACAATGCAGAAATGAGACAGTCAGAGTCTGCCTTGTTCAAGACGGGGCAGATCTTCCTGAAGGACCTCGTCTGCTACCTGTCTCTGCTGGAGGCCGGCCGGCCCGAGGATAAACTGGAGTGTGAGTAAGATGAGTGAGGGAAACGAGAGGATGAGGTCACCTTCACTTAACTCTTTCATTCCTGCTTTTCTATGAACCATTACTTCCACCTGTTCCTAGATTCTTATAATATGAATGTTCCCTTCATTCATGGTTTAGAGAGAGAAAAAAAAGAGTTAAGTGAGAACTGCCACATATGCAGTAGCAAAACTGGCCAGAATAGAACAGCGACCACTTTCCCACACTGTAGGGGCCCTCTCTGGCATCCATTCATAAATAATACCACGCAAGCAACCCAGTCATGACGTGTACACACGCACGCACACAAGCAGGCATGCACACATGAACAGATGCACATGTAAATGCAATAAAAGTTTTCCGACTTCCTGTTATTGAATAAAGTTTTTTTGATATTTTCATTCCTAGATTGTGGTCATGTAAGTACCCGATATTCATTTACATGCATTTTGGTTTCAGTCATGTGTTCCTGTTGTACGATTCAGATGGAAATGGACTGTTGGATTCAAACGTGAGTCACATCACAGTGTGTGGACGATGTCTGATGATGTGTGCATATTAGAGGAGGAGGGGCGAGTAAGTGGGGCTGGTATTGGGTGAGGAGGATTCAGGGGAGGGTGCAGATCTTGTCTTTTCTCTCCACATTGATGTGGGGAGTTTGTGTCCAAAGTCTTCAGCATTGGCAAGTTCATGGGCGCTGTCATTGGATGGACCTGCCGGAGCCCCTGGGAGGGGAATTTCTCAGTCAAGCTGGCTCCATGATCCAGCAGTCATTGTTGTCAGTAGGGAGCATAGCAGGTGATGACCCCTACGTGTGTGAGATCAGCAGAGGGCACTACTGTACACTGCCAAAGTGACAAGACATCAGTGCATGGTCTCCTCTGGTGGGGGTCCTGATGGCAAACGGATACTGGTGGTACCAGTGGGCTATGATCCTGGTGGTGGACCAGTATTCAGAAGTCAGATTGTGGTGGTTTGGATGGAATGCCAGGAGACCGGTGCCGGTGTCGTTTAATATCTAGATTTACCCTGATATCTGGGAACACGTTCCTAGATTTACCGTGATATCTGGGAACACGTTCCTAGATTTACTGTGATATCTGAGAATATGTTCCCAGATTTCCTGAACTTCCCAATCGTGAAATCTGGGAACTTTGTGAAAATCATGCCAAGAAATTAATGAAAAAAAAAGTGACAAGAAGGCCAAAGATCTCAATTGTACCTAAATAAATTGTTTCCTACCTTATCTCGAAAATCCATTCTTTTTTCGGCTTCTTTCTGCCTTCTGAGCTCTGAAAGAACACGTTCCCCCAAAAATCTGTGATATCTGGGAAGTTTCCCAGATATCATGTTCTGAGATTTCACGCAACACCGGATAAGAGATGACAGGGCTGATTATAAACAAAAAAGAGAAGAAAAAGAACAAAGAAAAAACCCCACACAACAACAAAAAAAAAATATGAGCAGTTTCCTCTAGGATGCTGGGATGGTTTATTGATTGAATTAGAAAAATGGTTGGGAACTAAACAGTGTAATTCAGTTGTGTGAATTGTTTTGCTTTCTCAGGGGAAGTTGAGTGTGTGTGTGTGTGTGTGTGTGTGTGTGTGTGTGTGTGTGTGTGTGTGTGTGTGTGTGTGCGTACGTGCGTGGGTGCGTGAGGGAGGAAGAACAAGCCAAGTGTATCTAATGACAAAGTGGTTTTACTGGCAAACTTTGATGTACACAAAATATGAGGAATATGATGATAATGAAGTGATGGTAACAGTGTGGATGCTTTGGTCATTGTAATTGATATTGTCAGTTGTTCTTATTGTCATCATGATAACTAATATGCAGAATGCATATTAAAAAAAAAAAAAAAGGAAGGCCAGGTACAATAGATGTACTCAGAAATAGGCACCACACATGTCCAGCAGAACGCATCTTCATGAATGACAAGATTTAATGCCTAAGCTGCTTACATTTTGAACATGTCTTGCTTGATTTGCCTTTTTTTGTAAAGGAATCCACATGTGTCATTTTATGATTGAATGTTCTGTTTGTGTAAATGATTACTGTGAAGAGTATCATGAGTTATGTTTTAAAAAAGAAAAAAAAAATCGTCGACCACTGTGGCAGGAGATTGACAGCATCGTGAACCACATGATGTCAGTGGCGGAGTACCTGGGCTGGGATGTCTCTGAGCTGAAGCCTGTGAGTATGCACATGCAACTTGGCACAGCAGTGAACAGTCTTCCATGGGACTAGGCATCAAATAAAATGAGGGGCAATGTGACAGTTTAAGTGACATTATCATTTATTAAGAGTTCTTATAATGAGTATAGTGCATGGTGAGTATTATTATTTTTTTTTCAAACCGTATTTATAATGAGTACAGTGGGTACCCCCCCATCAAACGAGTACATGACATGAATTTATATCACAGATGGGCGAAGAGCAATCGGTGGGTGTGGTAAACGTTGAGGAAGAGAGATTGTGTTACGACAGGAGTGCAGGAGTAAAGATAGAAAGTGGTGGGGGGAGAGAAAGAGGAGGTGAGGGCTGCTCATTGTACACAGTATCGGTGAAGTGTGGAGTTTTACAAACAAGAATTATTGTGGTGGTAGTGGATGTTTTGTGGGGGCAGGAAAAGCGGAAGTTGGAGGACTAAGGCCAGGGGTGGGGGTAGGGCTGAGGCATACCTGAACAATGATCATTTCGTCAGAAGAGAAGAGCATTTTGTCTCAGTTGTTAGGGCGAATCAGTTTGCAGTCTGTGATTCAGATTGCAGAGCACGGCGGCTTTGTTCCCTGTGTTCAGATCCTGCAGGACATGATGATGGAGATCGACTACGATTCAGACGGCACGGTGACACTGGAGGAGTGGAAGAGAGGGGGGATGACCACCATCCCCCTCCTGGTCCTCCTGGGGCTGGACAACGTGAGTCTCTGGGCGGAGGGAGGGGAGAGGGTGGGACGGAGAAAGGGGGGAGGGTGGGGGTTGTCGGAGGACAGTTTTGTGGTTTCGTGTGGCTGTGTGGGGGAGGGTGGTGGTGGTGGTGGTGGTGGTGTGTGATGGTTTTGACAGTGGTGGATGGGTAGGATGGGTGGTGTGCTGTGCTGTGTGTGTGTGTATGTATGTGTGTGTGGGTGGTGTGATGCTGTGTGTGTGTGTGTGTGTGTGTGTGTGTGTGTGTGTGTGTGTGTGAAAATTGTAGGATGACATGTAGCCTGTGTCTGTGTATGTGTTACTAACGTATTACATAGAATTTTCCCTAATAAAGTCCATCTGCAGGTAAGACTCCTCCTTTTAAAGGCTTGACTTTCTGTGGCATTTTTGTTTGTCTTTGTATCCGGCTTGCCTACCAGTAGTCTTCTTGCCATTTAACTTTCATTTTGCAGAGCTGTCTGCTGGTCTTTCTGTAGATGCCTCATTACACTATGTTACTGTTTTTGTAACAAACTCGGGCAAGGGCTGGAAAAGTTCATTTGGTAGACCCGTGATTCTGGTTATGCCGGGGTCATGGGTCTGAGTCTGTTGAATCGTCTGGTGAAGCAGTATTTTTCCCTTACAGTTAACATTCTGTGCAACCCCAACCCCTAAAAGTCTTTCTGACAAGACCATGAATTGAGTTTCTGTTTGCGGATGCATGCATAACACCTTGCACACATTAAATTCTGTCATCGTAATTCAGAATAGCAAGCTCCATAAGCTGATAGTATGGATGTCATGTATGCGCAGGGCATGTTTCCTTTGTGTTTAGAATCGTTTACATGAAGACTGCTGTGGATGGGGTAGGATGACTTTCCCCTGCTGGAAAAATGATGAGTAGACCTAGTGTGCATCAATGCCAAAGTTTTTCGTGAAAACGAGAATGAGGATGAGGATGAGTACGGGGAAGTGTGGTCTGATGTTTGTCGTTAGTGTGAGGTTGAATGAGAGAAGAAATCTTTTTGATTAGGGACACGCTGGATTGGCACTGAACTGGGTGTTCAGCGTTTGCCCCTGAATAAAGCAAAGTTCAAAGGAAAAAATAACGTTGACAAGTGATTGCCAAGGCTTACAAGTGAACAAAGGCGCTAGCAGTTCATGAGTGTCTGATGACAGTTATGCATATAAAAATAAATGTTGAATAATTACTTGGTGAGAAAACAGGTCAACATATATATAGGAATATGTGCATGCACACACACACACATGCACACACACACACACACACACACACACACACACACACACACACACACACACACACACACACATACAAACACACACACACGCAACGCACATGTGCACACACACACACACACACACACACACACACACACACACACACACACGCAAACACTCTCTCTCTCTCTCTCTCTCTCTCTCTCTCTCTTCTCTCTCTCTCTCTCTCTCTCTCTCTCTCTCTCTCTCTCTCTCTCTCTCTCTCTGTCTCTCTCTCTCTCTCTCTCTCTCTCTCTGAGCCTCACAGACAAACAGACAGAAGAGAGGGTAGAGAGAAGGGAAAAAACAAAGAGAGTAGTAATTAGTTGACTACATAAGATTTGAGAACAAGGAAATTCTCCTGAACTTCCTGGAAAAAAACAATGATGAATGAAGCAAAGCCATTACCAGTGATGATGATGATAATGCTACTGGTTACAACAGAGATGATGCTCTTAATGACAGCGATAATGACAGTAATGGTGTGTAAATGCTGATGATGACAATGTTTGTGATGGGGATGATGATGACAAATATGATGGTGACAATGACACTCCAGAATGTTCAAGATGATGGAACGCACGTGTGGCGACTGAAGCACTTCAACCGGCCAGCCTACTGCAACCTGTGTCTCAACCTCCTGGTGGGACTGGGCAAACAGGGGCTGTCCTGCCAGTGTGAGTGCCTGTGTCCACTTCTTTTGGGCTTGTTTGTTAGAGTTTTCTGGATCGACACCGGAGAGTCAGCTGGTATAGATATCAGAATAATAGTTCTACTACTACTGCTGATCATGATGGTAAAGAAATAGATATATGAAATAACTGAGTGAAAAACAGAGTGATGCTTACACTACTCCTTATGACAGTGAAGACCTATTGAGTTCTCTCCCATGAGCTGAAAGCACTTCTCATTATAAAAGTTGCAAAGAGCATGAAAAGTACATGAAGAAATCACTTGATCGGAAACAGGCCCTGCCCTCTCCACTAGGTCTGAAGAGAAGAGGAGAAAGTGTGTGTGGAAGTCAGAGCCAGAGGAATGGGCGCCAGAGGGTTTTGATCTGACAGACAGAACAAAGAGAATGTGATGGCCTAAGGAGGACCAGAGATGAGGTGAGGGGAAATAGAGACAGGGGGTGTGAGACAGACGTCCAGGGCCAGCATCAGAGACAGGTGAGGAGCAGAGATGAGGTGAGGGGAAATAGAGACAGGGGGTGTGAGACACAGACGTCCAGGGCCAGCATCAGAGACAGGTGAGGAGCAGAGATGAGGTGAGGGGGAAATAGAGACAGGGTGTGTCAGACAGACGTCAGGGCCAGCATCAGAGACAGGTGAGGAGCAGAGATGAGGTGAGGGAAATAGAGACAGGGTGTGTCAGGCAGACGCCAGGGCCAGCATCAGAGACAGGTGAGGAGCAGAGATGAGGTGAGGGGCAATAGAGACAGGGTGTGTCAGACAGACGTCCAGGGCCAGCATCAGAGACAGGTGAGAAACAGAGGGAAAGAAAACTTGTTAATTGATTTCAGACTGATCAGGTAGTCAGTGTGAAGATTTCAAAAGAAGTGCCCCTGTTTGGCAGATTTGAAAATCTGCCTTGCGTCTGGAACTTCTGAAGTGGATGTACTGGACACCAGTAAGGGGGTGGAATAGTCCAGCTGATGCTTGGTCTGGGTCATCGCACTACACAGACAGCAGGGTTCCCACTGCTTCACGTATTCACAGATTTCAGTGAAATGTAACAAAAGAAAAGAAAAAAAAAAAAGGAAAGAAAAATTGCTAAAAATATATTTCATTAAAAAGACAACCAGAAGAGAAGACAAAAGTTTGCTGTGAAATCGACAGATGCATGTTTTAGCATGCATGCAGATGACACTGACCTCATGACATCTTGTGTAATTCCTTTTTGCAAGCGTGATCAGTGAGCTTAGTGTCTGTCCAGTTGAAGGGCAAATGTTACGCTGTGGTGCCACGCACAGACAAGATCCAGCCACAGTGGACAAGATTGACAGAAGCTGTACAAACAAGTGGTCCCAGTCCTGGTTGGACTGGGAACACACGAAACACTACTCGGTGCTCAGATTAGCGTCTAACTGCATCTTTTTGAAAGCAAGTTTGAAAATTTGGTAGTGCATATGGAGGGAATCAGTGCCAGACTCCGCTACAATTTTAGCAAGTTTTGATATTCTTCGGTAGGAGCCCACAGCAGGCATATATACATCAACAGAGGATTTAATTGTCTGCAAGAGGATGAAGATTGTTGTGTTCGAACCTTACCCTAACCACACTGCGTGACCAGGAAATGTGAAGCAGGCCTCAGTCAGCTCGTTTGAAGCACTGACAAAGGTGTAGGTCAAGATGGTGAAGCCCTTCAAAGGAGGATTATACACTCAGGTTAATGTCATGACTAATCAGTCGTCAGTTTCAAAACAAAGTGACTGAGGGCAGAAAATGAAGCAAAATTTAGGAAGAAAAGGGGTTAGTTACCACCACAGATACAGACAAACAAAGTAACAGATTGCGCTTGTCCTGTAATCTGTTTGTCTGTATCTGTGGCAGTGTCTAACCCCTTGTCTTTCTAAATGTTAATCAGTTGTTGTTGTTACTGTTTGGTTTAGTATATAGTGCTGATGGCGGAGGAAAACAGGCCATCATGCACACCACTGAAATGACTAAGCAGTGTGGCAGAGTCATCTCTAGTGGGTTGCCTTCGGACAGTCTGCTGTTGATTACTCCACGTGGACTGCTGTTGCTGAGTCTGTGACTGTGCGAGTCAGGGTGTGTTGGAGAGGCAGAATGAGTGGCGTGGGAGGAAAACTTCTGAGGGAACTGGGAAGAGAAGACAGCAAACAAACATACAAAACAGCCCCCCCCAAATCCCAGAGGCCACCATGAAAGCAAGGGAATGACGAAAGACCATAGCAAATAATATTTGTTTTTTTGTTTACGTCTCAGTATCTGTTATTTGAAAAGAAGAATACAATTGCAAACTCGTTGATTTTTGGTGTGATTGCTGATGTAAATACACTGTCCATGTCCAGTGTGTAATAAGAACACAGCTCCTGACTCGAGATGATTTTTGTGTGGTTGCGGTTGGTAAATACACTGTCATGAATGATGTGTGATAAGAATACAGCTCCTAACGTCAGGATGTTCAGTGTGGTTGCAGTCTGTAAATGTACTGTCTATGAACAATGCATATCAGAACACAGCTCCTAGCTATGTGTGATTTTCAGTGTGGTTGCAGTCTGTAAACACACTGTCCATGATTGATGTGTAATGAGGACACAGCTCCTAGCTGTGTGTGATTTTTCGGTGTGGTCGCAGTCTGTAAATACGCTGTTCATGATTGATGTGTAATGAGGACACAGCTCCTAGCTGTGTATGATTTTTGGTTTGGTTGCAGTAATTTTTAAAATTCCTACGATATATATATGTTGCTATATCGTAAGTTTGAAGAATGTCACATGAGCCATTTACTCGGGGGGAAAAAAAAAAAATTCTTCAGAACTTTCTTCCGAATTGTTGTTCATCATACCTGGAACCTCATCCCAGTCGAAATCTAGGTCACTCTAAGCTTCATTACCCAGCACTTTCACTAAGTCTTATGCCGTAAATCCTACAAAACACAGTATCTCCATCACTAAATCTCATTATAGAACGGCAGAAAATCAAGGTTAGCCATGGTGAAAAAACAGCATTTCGACCTCAAAAAACTTAAAAAATTCGTAACTCGAGAACCACGGCACGCATCGACTCGCGTTTTTTTGCAAACGGAAGTAAATGGCTACAGGAAGAAGGAAGTCACGTTCTCGCGAGACTTCCTTTTCTACGAGAAACATGGCGGCGCCCATTGTTGCCACGTGTTTTACCGGGCTGGCAGGCGCTCAGCCTTTTGGCTGTGTGATTTCCGTTGTTAAGGTTACTGTATGCGTGAATGTAAGAACTGTAACCGGGGTGAATGTTTGAAGGTTGTGATGTTGAATCACAGATGTTTGTCACAGTAATGTTGAATATCCATTTTGAATATGGTTAGGAATTTGTGTGTGTGTGTGTGTGTGTGATGATGTGATTTTCCAAATTTTCAACAAACATTCTATTTTGTAGGTCGGTCGGTCTGTGTGTGTCTGTCTTTTCTCTCTCTCTCTCTCTCTCTCTCTCTCTCTCTCTCTCTCTCTCTCTCTCTCTCTCTCTCTCTTCATTAATGAATTGATAACATTTTAACCAGGAAAAATAGTAACCGGTGCTGCAAATCTGATTCTACTTTTCACAGTGTATGACATGTTATTGCTATGGTAACAGGCAAAGAACCACCACTTTCTTGCTCTTACTTCGTATGACATGGTCATTGCTATGGTAACAGGCGAAGAACCACAACTCGCTCTTTCTTACAGTGTATGACATGGTCATTGCTATGGTAACAGGTGAAGAACCTCCACTGTCTCATGCTTACAGTGTGTGACATGGTCGTTGCTATGGTAACAGGCGATGAACCACCACTGTCTCGTGCTTACAGTGTATGACATGGTCATTGTTATGGTAACAGGTGAAGAACCACAACTCTCTTTTTCTTACAGTGCATGACATGGTCATTGCTATGGTGACAGGTGAAGAACCACCACTGTCTCGTTCTTACAGTGTATGACATGGTCATTGCTATAGTAACAGGCGAAGAACTACCACTGTCTCATTCTTACAGTGTATGACATGGTCATTACTATGGTGACAGGCGATGAACCACCACTGTCTCGTGCTTACAGTGTATGGTCGTTGCTATGGTGACAGGCGATGAACCACCACTGGGTGGAGGGCAACTGTGCAGGGAAGTGTGACCGCTGCCACCGCTCCATCAAATCCTACAACGGAGTTACCGGCCTCCACTGCTGCTGGTGTCACCAAACGGTAGGTCACCATGTGAAGGGGCAATCACTGTTGTGAGCTGGAGAGAGGAGAGGGGGATGCGGCTGGGTGAATGGGAAGAAAGGGAGGCAAGGAAAGTGTGTGCAAAGTTGCACACCTGAGTATAGAGACAGTTGAGATCACCTTACATATCAGCTGCAGAGAAAACAAACGAGTAGAATATACAGAAAAGCACATTTCAGTTGTGATTTGTTATCCACCATTTCCACCGAACAGTCGTGTTGATCATCTACTACACGAAACCTCACGGTCAAGATGATGCTAAGGCCATTGATAAAGTTTGTAGTGTGAGATGATTGTTCTCCTGACCGTTGTTTGGTTGGTTGTTTTCATTTGTAGTTGTTTGTTGTTTCTTTGTCACAGGAAGCAACAAGGCTCAGCCAAACGCAAAAGTCAAAATTAAGTCAAGATAGCTGTAACATAGCTTAAATGGAGGAGAAAAGAAAAGGATAGTGTTGTTTGTTATCTGTTCACTCACCGAACACTGGAGGGGTTACCTGATGCTTCACAAGGCAAAATCCAGATGACTGAGTGCTTTTCATAAGATAAAACATTGCCTCTGTGGCTGTTTTATTTTTTCTCATCTTTTAGATACCCTCACATCATTTTTGTGAGAGAATTTGTTTCCATTTTCTTCAGGATGTAGGTTGTTCTGCTAGGAGCTTACCATGGCTGAGGATCATCCCTTTGTACCACTGCACTGTATGGGTAGACGGTGGCGTGGGATCCAGCCTGTAGTCACTGGTCCTGGGATCCTCCCTGGCTCTTGAGGATATAAGATTGGAACATAAAGCAGAGATGAAAAGAGAAGAGGATAAGTGTTGAAACATAAAAGCATAGATGAAAAGAGAAGAGGATAAGTATTGAAACATAAAAGCATAGATGAAAAGAGGATAAGTATCTGCCTAGTGCCTGTATAGTGCCTAGGTCGTCTGCCTGGTGCCTGCATGGTCCCTTTGTCCGCCCAGGAACCCACCATGCTTGACAGTTTGAATATATAAGCCACAAAGTGTGGGTAAACACACAGTCAGCATGTGAACTAGAGGTAGACATAGAGCCAATCAGATCAACAGGAAGTGGCAGATGCCTTCATTATGTGCTGTAGACATATAATCTGAAAAGGCTTAGATACTTATCCTGGCTCCTGTCCAGTTATGCATAGAGACTCTTCAGATAGGCACATAAGGAGTTACAGGAAAAATAGGGGATGGGCATGTGTGGATAATGAAAATAATGAATGCTGACAAAGCGTTTGGTGGAGATCAGAGAATGGACGAGGGGGAGTGTGATCATGGAATGACTCATGTCGAATGGTATGATGCTCAAACTATGAAAAGGGAATAAAATCAACAACTGTAATGGTAGAAAAAAGTGTGGTATGTGCAACCTGCCAGTGTCTGTAGGGGATGAAACAACACTATGGCTTACGTGTTTTTCCATTAAGGGTAATATTATCACCTGTTTTTTATCCCCACAGGACAGGTTATGCTTTCACCTGCATTTGTTTGATTTTTGGTCTGCCCGCAAGGTTCTGTGAAAGTTGCTGAACTAAGTTTAACGAAACTTGGTGGAGGGGGGTATGATGTGACCTGAAGTTAAACTCATAAACCTTGAAGAAGATTTGTGATGTGGAAGCAGATCCATGGGTGGATCAGCAATACATTCAGCAAGAAGACGCAAACTCTACAGAGCTAATCGTAATAAAAATGGGGTGGCAAGATCGATTGTGGCCTGGGGACAAACGCTGTAAATCTTGGTGCACATCCAAGGTGTGGAACCGTGCTCAGCATGTCTATGTTCAGCAGAATTCGTACAAAACTCAAGAGAGCTTGTTTTGACAAAACGTGGTGAAAAGATAGAATATGATGCATGGAGGAGTCCATGAAATTATGGTATTTATCTTAACTGAGAGGCAAATGCATGAAGTGATTGGCTTTGGCAGGAGTCTGCACTGCCCTTAACACCCTTCTAGTTTTGTTTTTCAAGGGATGAAAGGAGGTGTGTGAGGCAGGAAGACATCAGCAGTGAACCAGAAGCAAAGAAAGTAACCGTTCACTTAACAGTTATGTGAACATACCTCCAAACTGAGTGCTGCCTACTGAATGTAATGACCATGCATAAATGTAGACAAGATCTATCGCTCTTTCGAAACGAAGATAGAAATGCTGTGCAGTAGTTTGAAGTGTGGTAATCGTAGGTGTCAACCAGTTGGGAGTCTTAGAACTGCTTATCATCATAGCCAGCCAGGCATTACTCATACATTCCACCGTTAAGTCATGCAAACCAAACAAGTGTAGCAGAATGCTAAGCTTCTTGCCTGTAAAAGTCGGCGCAGATTGACGGAAATGTTGCATGTGTGATTCGAATTAACAGCCAGTCAGGGTTGTAGGAAGTGACCTTTTATTGAAGGCCAGAATGCACGTAGACCGACTGTGTCAGAGACGTCAACCACAAGCAAATTTGTTACGTGGACAGAAGTCTCCAACGTAAGGTCTGAGAAAATTCCTGACTGATGCGCAAACCAATTCCCAGTCCTCAAACAACAATACGGCTGTGCAGGCCAACTATATCATTTTTCTGTACAGGTATATGGGCAAATAATAATGATTAACACTTACATGTAATAGTTTGATTTTTCGTCATTGTCATTAGTGTTACTGTAGGTCACTAATAGACTTGATGCTTGGGGCTTTTGTTGTTATTAAAGTTAGGGTTATGATTAATGCCAGGGTGTGTAAAAATTACCTTCATGGCTGTTAGGAACGTAGTCATTTTCTTGATGTTGTTGTGTGACAATGATGTGTTTTTCTTGTTTCAGTTACACAACAAATGTGCCTCCCACTTGAAGCCTGAGTGTGATTTGGGTGTGTTCAGAGACCATGTCCTGCCGCCTGTGTGCATTTTCCCAGCTGTTTCTGGTATGTGTGTGTGTCTGTGTGTGTGTGCGTGTGCGTGTGCATGTGTGTGTGTGGGGAGACAGTATATGTGGGAGAGACAGACCGAAACAGACAGAGATTCAAGTGCATTCAGGAACTATGTCCTCTTGCCAAAAGTCATTTTCCTGCAGTTAATCACGATGGCATTGCTGTGTGCAAGTGAGTGAGTGACTGTGTGCATGCATGTGTGTGTGTCAGAGTATGTCCATATGCCCTTGAAACGAAACTCTCCAATTCCACCCCAGCAAAACACCTAGGGCTCTTTCAAATGCACATTATATCTCTCTGCATTCTGGAAATTATGTGCTAATAATATTCTGTCTTGTGTTTCTCGGTTTGACTCTGGTTTTTTTTTTTTTTTTTTGTAGTTTTGGCGTCTTCAAGGATTGAATCAGTGCTCCTGTTTCGAAGTATGACATTTTTTACCTCGATCAGACAACAACAAAATAATTATTGTGACTTTTAAAGCATTTAACATCAAGAAGATGAAAGATAGCTCTATTTCACTGTACAAAAATAAAGTCAGTGTCGGATTTAGTCTTTTTAAGGAAAATTAGTAAAAAAAATAAATAAATAAATAAAAAAAAGGTTAAAATCAGGCATCCTGAGGGGATTTCAGCGCTGTGACTGCAGTGTTAACTGGGCACACAGAGCAGAACGAGGCTCTGTGTTGACAGTGTTAAGGCCCTCATCCTTGATCTGTTTGCATCTCATTCTGCAACCCCCCTCTCTCCCCCCACCCCCCCAACCCCTTTTCTTATCCTCCCTCTCCCCCATTTCTCCCCAACCACATTTCCCTGTGCTCTTGCACCTTGTTAGGTTTTCATTTAATTTTTTTTCCGTTCAGGCAGTCCGTATGCCTGGCAGCGAAACTGAGATGTCTTGGCTCGTGGTTGCAGGATCGCCCGCGTGGTTCCAGGAGCAAAGAGAGTAGTCTGGACGGTGACGATGAGGGGTCGTCTCCCCTGGCATCTCCCGATGAGGGGCCAGAGAGTGCCATCGGCAGTGTGAGTGTCTGGTTTTTATCCTGTGTGTGTGGTTCAAAAGCAGAATTAGTGTGTGTGTGTGTGTGTGTGTGTGTGTGTAGGGTTACCTTAAAAGCAGGAGGAGTGTGTGTGTGAGTATGTGTGGTTGTGTGTGTGTGTGTGTGTGTGTGTGTGTGTGTGTGTGTGTGGTTGTGTGTGTGTGTGTGTGTGTGTGTGTGTGTGTGTGTGTGTGTGTGGTTGTATGTGTGTGTGTGTTTGTGTGTGCACGCAAAAGATTCATGGAAAGCATGAGGGTAGATCTTTTTTAGATAGTTAAGATCTTAAGATTGAACTTGATAATAACTAAGATAGTGACTCGTATTAGGAGCGATTATTTGAAACATTTTTCTGTGCTATTGGAACATGATCATCTTCCTAGATTCTGTTTGATGGATTGTTCCATGTTATTGGAAGATTATCGCCCTAGACTCTGTTTGATGGATTGTTCCATGTTACTGGAAGATGATCGCCCTAGACTCTGTTTGATGGATTGTTCCATGTTACTGGAAGATGATCGCCCTAGACTCTGTTTGATGGATTGTTCCATGTTACTGGAAGATGATCGCCCTAGACTCTGTTTGATGGATTGTTCCATGTTACTGGAAGATTATCGCCCTAGACTCGGATGGATTGGTCCATGTTACTGGAAGATCATCGCCCTAGACTCTGTTTGATGGATTGTTCCATGTTACTGGAAGATGATCGCCCTAGACTTTGTTTGATGGATTGTTCCATGTTACTGGAAGATCATCGCCCTAGACTCTGTTTGATGGATTGTTCCATATTGCTTGAAGGGGATCCTCTCCCTAGACTCTTGTTTGATGGATTGGTCCATGTACTGGAAGATCATCGCCCTAGATTGTATTTGATGGATTGTTGCATGTGACTGGAAGATCCTCTCCCACGACATTATTTGATGCATTATTCCATGCTCTTGGAAAGGGATAATCTCCGAAGATGTTATTTGATGGATTATTCCATGTTGTTGGAAGAAATGGATTATTTTGTATTATCGGAAGAGATGGATGATTCTGTGTTAATGGAAGAGGATAATCTCCTTAGATATTGTCTGATAGATTAATTCCCATGGATTCCTTTATAGATGAATTCCTAGGGATTAATCCCTAGAGATTCATTCTTAGTTTTGGAAGAGGATCATCTCCATGTTTTTCATTGATAGACAGTTTTGTGTTTCTGTAGAGATTACATCATCATAAATATCATTTGACTTGCAGTTAAAATCAGCAAATCAGCAATGCTCAGATAGCATGTGAGCCTAAGAAACTAATCATATAAAGAAGTTAAAAGAAAAAAGAAAGAAAGAAAGAATGAGAGATGTGTGAAAATATCTGTTTATTGAAAAAGCAAATTTGAAAAGAGAGGGGGTTAGTTACAGCCAAGGACACAGACAAACAGAATACATGACTAGACGCAATGCATTTCGACCTCTTGGGTCTTCTTCAGGCTAGGAGAGTGACAAAGAACAAGAAAACACTTAGCTGCTCCCTTTTTTTTAAAATTTTTGCTTCATTTTCCACCTCTGTCACTCTGTTATCAAACTATCTATTTACTATTTGTGTGTGTGTTTGTGTGTGTGTATGTGCATGTGTGTGCCTGTGTGTGTGTGTGTGTGTATGTGTATGTCTGTGTATTGTGTGTGTGTTGTGTGTGTTGTGTGTGTGTGTATGTGCACGTGTGTGTGTATGTGTGTGTGTGTCTGTGTGTGTCTGTGTGTGTATGTGCACGTGTGTGTGTGTGTGTGTGGGTGTGCTGTGTGTATGTGCACGTGTGTGTGTGTGTGTCTGTGTGTGCATGTGTGTGTTGTGTGTGTTGTTGTGTGTGTGTGTGTGGGATGTGTGCATGTGCACGTGTGTGTGGGTGTGTGTGTGTGGTGTGTGTGTGTGTGTGTGTGTGCATGTGTGTGTGTGGTGTGTGTGTGCATGTGTGTGTATGTGTGTGTGTGTGTGTGTGTGTGTGTGCATGTGTGGTGTGTTGTGTGTGTGTGCATGTGTGTGTGTGTTGTGTGTGTGTGTGTGTGTTGATCAGATCCAGGACAGCTCTTTCCAGATCACCCCCCCCTGGAGGACACTCATCCCCTGCCTGATCTTCATCAAACCCCCCAAGAACCCAAGGGGGGGGAAAGCAGGGCGGTCGTCTGTGTTAGAAAGTTCCAGTACCTCCTCAACCCCCGCCAGGTGTACGACATGATCAAAGAGGGTCCCATGAACGGGTTAGGGTCTGAGGGGACAGGTGTGTTGTGTGTGTGTGTGTGTGTGTTGTGTGTGTGTGTGTGTGTGTGAAAGCTTGTTTGAATGACATAACCATTTGTATATAATGGAGATCTTTACTTATGTTCTTTATTCCTCTCGTCAATAACTACGAGCTTCACCATCCGTGAGATGTTGGACTGTAATGTTTGAAAAAGGTGATGTTTTACCGACTATTATTATAAACAGACTATGCATTTTTTTGGCATATTTGTCTTGTGAGTTTGCTGTATACCACTTTTTAAACTGCTTCAGTGATCTCTGCTATTCTACTGTTTTAATTCACTCTGTTAAACTGAAAGCTTTCAGTGAAAACCTGTGGGTGGAAAAGTCTGCCATGACTCTTGCTTTTAGAAGCTTGTTTTCTGGAACTTTAGTGTCTTTGGGTTTACTGCCTTAGCCTCCCACTCTTAACCTCCTGCAGATGGCTCTCGTGACGAACAGTGTGGATGTCGAGGGTCCTCCAGTACCCACACACTGTGCATAGTCTCTACTGTGTGTTTGTATTGTGTTTAACCTCATACACGTCAAAGAGTCCTGAAAAGTTTATAGTTTACTACAGGATGAAAGGAAATCTTAAATGAAGCAGGGTGCAGTAAATGGTAAATAACAAACAAGTGGGGTAACTCTTGCTCCCTTGATGAAATAAGAACACGCCTATAACTCTACGTGAATTCGGTGTTGTAAGCTGCATTCGTTTGGAGTTATGGTGTGAACTTGATTCATCGAGGGAGCAAGAGTTATCCTACTTGCTTGTTTAGCTACCAGAGGATGCAGATTCATCTGGACACATATGCAGTGCACTGTGGTATCCATTTACCGCTGTTTAATGTAAAGACCCGCCATGACCTTCGCTTCATCACAAGCGTACAGTTCAAATGATGCAGTTCATTATTTGTTTCTCCTTTGGTGCGTAGCCACGAAAATTCGCTGACGTGGACTAAATGATCTTCAGATAGTAGTTCAAATGGTTGCCAGAGTATTATTAGGATTTTTTTTTTTTGTATATAGTTATACTGGGTACAGGGGTAAGTTTCCAGAGAGCAGCAGTCAAGAAATTAAAGACCTTGCACAGAAGAGCAATTGGCAAAAGAGAAACATGACAAACAGAAAGAGCAAGAAGAGGTGAAAAACAACTCATTCATATTTTGGACATTGGTTTCAAAGCTACAGTCTATCCTCGTCGTTAATCAGTGTCCATATGGACATCCAATGAGGATGACTGTGCTGTACCCACCACAACACCCTCTTTTGCTTTACTCTTCTTTCTCTTTTCCTGATATTCCTTCGGGCTTGCCTACCTTTCCAGAATTAATTCTACTTATAATTTTCGTTTCCCCCCTCAGCTTTTAAAAATACAAAACTAAAAACAAAAAAATTAAAAAAACTGGGAAATCCCACAATTCAGTGGGAAAATTTTTCTTTCAAATTTCGTTTGAAAATGTGACAGGAGGCCTTGTGGATGGTAGGATGACTATTTTTTGTTGTTGGGTGGGTTGGGGGTTGGGGGTCAATGTTTGCATAGGAGTCTAGAACGCAACGAAAACACATGATTTTTTGTTGATGTTGTCAATTGTATGCACAGATCCTGGCCTCCTGCAATCTTTTGGGGTTTAAAAAAATCCACCCCCCCCCCCCGACTGTGATTTTCAACAAACCGACCGTAAACATACGGAAGCGTTGGATAAGATTCACACTAGAGCCTAGCTTTGTGAGAACTTCTTTTTTCAGCAGTCCCGCGTGAACGCCCTCTTTTTTTTTGTTTCGCATCCCACTGGCCCCCCCTTTCAGCCCCTGCATCCCGGGTTTTGCCTCCAGGGGTTGGCCGCTCTCACAAAGGGTTGAATAATGTGCGTGCATGCTTCAGTTCTTCCAAGGACGTGCCACAAGTGTCCTCGCGTGCTGGTCTGCGGGGGGACGGACAGTTGGCTGGGCTCTTGGACACTCATGGGTAAAACACCCTTTGTTAGGATGCTGCTGGTGGTGCTCTCTCTCCAATCCTCTGGCTGCCGTTCTGTGTCCTTTCCTGTTTGTCTGTCCTGTCGATTCCTCTCAGACTGCCTCTCTCCGCCCGCTCTCTTTTCTGTGTCTTGTCTCTTCTTTCAGTCTTCTGTCGGTGTGCGTCCCACTACTCACTCATTCTCGCCCTCCTCCACCCCCGTCTGACGGTCCGCTACCTCTCTCCTTCTCACTCCCCCAATGCTCTCCACCGCTGTGGGAGTCCGCTTCCCGGCTCTCTCCGCCTCATCTGTGCGCCTCAGTCCTCTTCACCTTCTCCTTTTTCCTTCCATCCCCGCTCGGCCCGTCCACACTCAACATCCTTAGTCCCGCCCTCCTCGCTCGCAGAAGGTCTCCATCTCTGTGTCTCTGTCTCTCTCTCTCTTTCTCTTCTTTTCCTTCTCATCTGTCTCTCAACTCTTGCTCCCTCTCCTCTTCGGTATTTTCCGCTTTTTGTATGATAATATTGTCTCTCTGGGGTCCTTCTGGTCTCTGCCTTCCTGTCAGTCTCCTTCCTCCTTCCTGCGCCCACATGGGCGAATTCATGGCCCCTAACCCCAGGAACCCATCCCAATTATTTATTTTTTTTTTTTTTTTTAAAAACAGAATTGGCGAGAGGGGGAGGTAAACCCCAGACCCCCTTGCATCATAACTTTTTGGAGTGACTACTCCCTTTGCAAATTAACAACCTCCTTTTTTTTTTTTTTTCTTTTCTTTGGTTTTTTTTTTCTTGGAGTTTTTTTTTTTTTTTTGTATTTTTTTTTTTTTTTTTTTCCCTTTGTAGTTCCGATTGATAGTTTTCTCTTTTTCAGTTTTTGCTGTTCTACCCTCCTGATGACCCGCACTTAGAAAAAAGCACTTTAGCTTTGGCTTTTCTAACTTTCCGACACAATTCAGAAAAACCACCATCAACTTAAACTCCTTTTGGAAGATCAACGTTCAGAGATAATGGTTTTTCTTCTGAGGTGTAGGCTCAAAGTGGTGGTCGCTCTAAACCCGTTTTGCAGCATTTGTTGTGTGATTGTTGTTCTCCGGTTTTTTCTTATTGTTTGTTGATCCTTTTTTTCTAGTAATCTGTCTTTTTATCTTCACAGTGGTAGATTTTGATTGAATGTGGTCAGACGAAGATCAACCTTACAAGGAGAGCGCCCCCCCCTGGTCAGTGTTCACCACACTGGGAACATAGCAAACGACTATTTGGCTCGATGTCCGTTGTTGGGGAGGAGGTACCATGAGTGAAATTTGAATTGAACAGCCGCGCAGAAAAATTCATAACTGAAAACAATGAGAAAAAAAAAAATGTATGTTTTGCAGTGAATGGAAACAAATAAAGAGCAGATAGTAAAAAGAATCCTCTCGCTGTCTACATTAATTTAGCAAGCTGTTGGTGTTCGTTACAATAAAGTGAAAAAAAAAATGACATGTTGAAATAAATGTCATTGTCTATGGTTTTTTCCGCTTTTTAAAAAAAATTTCCCATGACATAATGTAAGATTCTCTCTGATGTTTACCTTTTGGTGTACATGCTAAACGTGATAGAGGTGGGTTGTGCTAGCTGAAGGGTTAGAACACTAGACTGCGTTTTCTCTCTGGCGGATCATGGGTTTGAAGCTGGTGGTGCCTTGTGTGTCGGAGGAAGTGGTGACGGGGGTGGAGTGTTTGATGGGGAAATGGACGCACGAAAGTAAACACTCAAGTGGGTGACCTCAGTGTGACAGATTTGGAGAGGTTTGGAGAGGAAAAGGGTTCTGTCATGCGTTTCCTCCTCACAGCCCCACTGAAAGACAACATTTCACCAGGCAATCAAATCAAGCGACACCTGCACCAAGTACCCATCACGGGAGCAGCGTTATTTTAGGGACACAGCAGAAAAGAATACACAGGAGTTAAGGGCTGATTAAAAGCATCCTCCAGAGAGTCTCCTGGGAGGGGGAGTCAGTCTGTGTGCTTGGAAGTTCATTGAATGCCGCAGAGGCCAACATTCCCAAAAAAAAAAAAAAAAAAACAACAAGTCTGTGACTTTAAAGAAAGGGGGCGTTCATGCTTCAGGGGGGTCTTTATTGAGGACAGTTTTCTCCAGAACTTCTTCTTTTCCTCCCGCACGAGTCAGGACGGTGTGTTTGGTAGTAAGGGCCGCTTGTTATAAGCACTGCTTGGTACCTCTCGAGTTTGTGTTTGTGAGTCGGTCAGTTCTCTCCTGGGGAATAATTGTTTTCACTATTCAGCAAGCAATGAGAGATTTATGGTTTGGGGTATATAGGGGAAAGTTATTGGGGGGCAAGTTGATATTTCTCGACCGGCAGGGGGCAAGTATTTTTATTCATGGATGTTTGTTTATATCTGGTTGATCTTCCCAATAACACCCAGCATTGAAACACCAAAGTTAGTGACTTGGCAGGGCTGCAGTTGTTGGTCCCACTGTGGCGGGTTGGCCACATGTTGACAGGGACCCTGATTGAACTAAACACCTTGTGAAAAACGAAACTTCTCTGGTTCTGTGGTAGACAGGTGGACGAATCGTGGGTGAAGGGGTTGCCCGGTGTGTGGGAGAGGAGAGGGGGAGCTAGAAGGGGGGTAGGAGGGAGGGTAGAAAGGAGGTGATCAGCATGGCAGGACTGCTGCCCGAGAATGGCATAGACAATGAGACAGCAGCATGTGAAAGAGAAGGGCCAACCCTGTGTGTGCTCTGCAGGCTATGAGGGAGAGAACCTGGTACTGGTGAAGATCCCTGCAGAAAGATCGAGAAGAGTGAGGCTGTGATGTTGGAACGTTGGCGATCGCTGGCAGTCGCTTTCAGCAAGCCGGGAGAGGGGAGAGGAGGAGGGAGGAAGGGGGGAGGGGGACCCCATCCCGTACAACATCATCAATCACAACTACTTCTCCATGTTGGCGTGTGTCAGTGTGGGGTATTGTTGTTTGTTTGTTTTTTTTTTTGTTGTTTGTGTTGTCAGTGGCTGCCATAGAGAGAAAGGTTTGTCAGGGTGGGACAGGGTGTGCGTTGTTTGTGATTGATTTGATAAGTGTATAGTGCAGGTCATCAAGAAGGGACTGTAAATATCTTGTGATGGGATGGGCAGAGCAGACAGATCAGGTCTCCATCACACTGGAACTTGTGATGGGATGGGGGGGCTGACAGGATCCAGTCATCACACTGTACCATTGTGATGGGATGGGGCACAGAGACAGATAAGGTCATCAGACTGTAACATGTGGGCATTGTGATGGATGGGGCTGACTGTAACCTGTGTGATGGTCTGACAGATCCGGGTCATCAGACTGTAACATTTGTGATGGGATGGGGCTGGCAGACAGAATCAGACTGTAAACATCCTTGTGATGGGATGGGGCAGACAGATCAGGTCTCATCTGGTCATGTGCATCAAATGGGGCAGACAGACAGTCACCTGTTGTAAGGCACAGGACAGATAGGCTTTCATATAGGTAATAAGTGTTGCTGTTCATCAGGTCATCAGACTTCACAAAAGTGGATGGACTAACTGCCTGTCTGTTCCTCCAGCCCAGTACATTGGGTGTTGTTTTTTGTTCAATACTACATCCTTTTGTCATCACTGTTTAGGTAGTCGGTCAGGCGGTCCCACAATTGTCATGACCCTGTTTGAGGCAGGACGGGTTTAATTTAGGTGAATTGAGTTTGATGTGAATGTATCACAAGTGATTCTAGCTTTGTTTTTTGTATTTGAATGTGTTTTCCAAAAAAAAAACTTTTCTCTTCAGTAACTTGGGTTTTGAAATTCCAAATTGAAAACTCTGTCTAAATTTGCTCCAAAAACCTTTTCTTCATGCTTTTTTTTGCAATGCAAATGACTCACTTCTGCTTATTATCTCTATTCTGCTCTCCTCTCTCTCACTCCCTCTCTCTCTTTCACTTCTCACACACCTCTCAAAAAGTCCAACACCACACAAGTCACGAATTTCACGCCCAGAGAAACACCACACTGAGTGTCTTGTGTAAAGGTTGCATTGTAGCTATTGTTATAAATAGACCCAAGATTCGGTTATGACCCATGTGTATGATGGGCGATTGAAAGTTTTTGTTGCGCATGCGTAAACCCAATAAATAAAAAGATGCTTAAAATTTGTTTCAACAGCTTTCCGGAGAATTATACGACGCAGGAAGAAAGGTGTCTTCACTGTATATGTAACGTAATACAACGATGAGGAAAATGGAATAGAAAACCATGTGTTTTGCATTGCTAGTATCAACACGTGTATTAGATATTATGAGGTTTTTAAAAATAATAATATTTATATATATTTACACAGTTACGCTCATAAGGAAGAATGTACTCACATACTATTAATGTAATATAAGATTAAGAAGAGATATCTGCATGTACATACTGTCAGGGAAGAATGTTTGTTGCAGTCATGGTAAATTTTGTTCTAATTGTTTATAAAATTGAGATTTACATTCTTCTTGTTGCGTACCTCATGTGAGTAGGCTGATGGCCTCACATTTAAAGAAGGCGTGGGTTGACATTTGCAAAGTATGGTAAATTAAAATTTTGAGGTTTACAATCCTAATAAAATTGGAAATCTCTCTCTCTCTCATTGAGTAATCATGTGAGTATGGATCTCCTGGCCCTACATACACTCACATTAAAGTCACGAATCTCTCTCTTCTCTTCCCCTCCTCTCCATCTCTGTCCTCTCTCATCTGTTTTCCTCTTTCTCTGTCGCTTGTTTTTGTCCGTTTTTTCTTCTCATTCTCTTCTCTCTCCTCTTCTCCCTTGTCTCAATCTCGTCTTTCTTCTCTCAATCCTGTCTTCTGGTCTTTCCCTTTCCTCATCTCCTCGATCTCCTCTTTCCTCGATCTTCTCTTTCTCCTCCGATCTCCCTTCTTTCTCCCTGCTCAAATCTCTGGTCTCATCTCTGTCTTTTTTCTCTCTCTCTTTTTCTCTCTTCTCTCTCTCTCCCTCCCTTTTTCTCTTTTCTCCTCTCTTTTCCCCTCTCTCTCGTCTTTCTCTCGTCTCCATTCTCTCTCCTCTTCTCCGGTGCTATTAGTTTTTAAAATAATACAATTTATAACACTAACTATATTTATATATAACTATTATTATTTAATAACTAAAACCACTTTTTACAACTATCCAACTATAAAGTTTTTACCAACTTACTTACTTATACCTACTAATATATAAATCAATAAAAAACCGCCCCCTAACTCACCTTTTGTCCAGTTAGTTTTATATACGTTTTAATAAAATATAGATCTTAAATAACTTATAGTTTTTACAACCTTATATATATTAAAAAAATATACCTTACTAATAAACCAATTAGTTTAAAATTCTAAAAAAATATATTTTTTTCTATAATTAAAATCCCCCTTCCCCTCCCCCCCCCCCTCCCGCTTTTTGTCAGTTGTGTGGCAACTACTGTGTGTCTTTTTGTAACGCACTCGTGTTTTCGTTTTCCTGTCTTTTTGTGTTAAACATTATCGATAGATTGCTTGCGTTGCATC
>JADBJO010022527.1:17500-27808 GCA_016801955.1 Conus betulinus | reverse complement strand
AGCAGGAAAAGAACACACTTCGAAACAGCCGATTCACGGGAAAAACTGGGAGAAGCCACCGAACGAAAGGTGACCGATCTTAACAGACAAGATAAAGCATGAAAGGAGAGAGAAAAAGACAGAAAGAAGGAGAAGACGGAAGGAAGGCAGCAGAATAATGAAGAAAGAAAGAACAGAAAAGAAAGAACAGTTCCTTTCAGTTCAATTCATATTTCCCGTTGTGTGCAGACTAGTCTATATTGCTGTTTTATAGCTAGACCTCACTCACTAAGACGAAAGAGACAACGCAAGATAGAAAGAAAGAAGAGGAAGAAGACGGAAGTAGCAAATAAGGAAATGAAATGAATTACGGAAAGCGGGGAAGGAAGAGTGCAAGGCACTCGGACATAAAGAAGAGTTCTCGATCAGGTTCATGGAGCCCTTTGTTGCGTTCTATTGCCATCCCCTACGACCTCATCCTCTAAGAAAAGAATACTAAGAAAGAGAGAACGAAAGGATAGAAGAACAGAAGAGGGAAGGGAGGAAGGAACAAGGAAGGAAGGAAGGAAGGAAGAAGGTTAGCAAATTAGGAAAAGAAAGGACGGAAGAAAGGAAGGAAAAGAAGGAAGAAAGGTAGGAAGGAGGATGGAAGGAAGGAGGTTTAGACAATCGGTAAGGAAAGAAAGAAGGAGGACGAAGGCAGAAGGAAGAAGGAACGCAGGAAGGGAGTAAAAAGGGAATGAAAAAGAAGGAGACGAGATAGATAAGAAACAGACGAGAAAGAAGGACCTAACGAAGGAGAAGAAAGGGAGAAGAAAACAACTAAACTTGCAGAGAGATAGCTATAAGCCCTCCGTGAATCGCCTTTGAAGTTAAGTTTCTTTTGTCATGCTGAATGCGGGCACATTGATTGCTCTCCGAAAGAGTTTTGGATTTCAGAAGAGGGCTGGTCGATGTATGTAATCAGGAAAAGCGAGAGAACGATTCACAACTATGGTGGGTTTTTTTTTTTTTTCCCCAGAAAGGTCATCGGCCCATTTGATGACCACGCTGCAGAAACGGTAACAGAATGTGAAACAAATACTTTCCAAAAACTAAAGACATCTCGGGTGCTGGAAAGACGAGGTGGTACTTACTTCTCTAACTCTTTATTGGTATTTGGTTCATTAAACTGACCCAGATTATTGATAAATCCATAAATGGCGCGCGCACACGCAACAGCGTGCGCACGCACGCACTCACGCACGCATACCCGCCCGCCTGTCCCCCACCCCCACCACACCCATACCACAATCACGCGCCGCGCACGCATGCATATACATACCCACACACACGCGCTGCGCGCGCGCGCGCGCCGAGCGCTGAGATGGGGAGGGGAGGGGGACACAAGATTGCTATCTATCGATCAAGCACCAACCCACTGTTTTTCTTTACCAAACGGTTGATGTGGGTTGGTGTTGTGCTCAACGGAGAGAAATGAAAGCATTTGAGAAACTAAAAGATGTTGCTCGAACGAAAGATTCCTCTCCCCCCTCCCCCTCACCACACACACAACACACACACACACACACACACACACCAAATACCGGGGGAAGGTAGAGAAGGGAGATTAGGATGGAGAGGAAAAGGGTCTGTTGGATAGTGTGGCGGTGAAAACGGTGAAGAGTGTGTGTGTGTGTGTGGTTATATGCACGCACATTTAGTGACGCACCGATGTGATGCAGAAAAAACTCAGTGGAAGCGCGCCTCGCTTGCGAAGTGTTCATTGACGGTCAGGTAAGCAAGCCGGCAACACGTGGGCTCGAGGAGGGCGGACCGGCTAACTTTCAGTAGTTAAGGAGTAACGGTCGTGCTGACAGTGACGCTAATGGCAAGTCAGTCCCTCGGCTTCCCGTTTATAGGAGACAGTTGTTTGCCCTAGTCTTGCGACAGAACAGCCGCAGACAGTTACAACGAAATGACGGCTTTGCCTGACATAGCGACAGACTCCGACTGGTGTTGGTTGGTTCCATTGAAAGTGGTTGGAAAGAATCTGGACGAAATCCCCCAGCCAGTGTCTGGACTGACCCGGTGAGGTGAGAGTGCGTGTGTGCGGATGTGCAAAGCTTATAAGTACATGAACCGAACCTCTGCAAGGTGTTGGTAAACACTTTACCACATGTAATGGTGGGGGGCCGCGATTCACTTTGCCGATTTCAGTACAAGATTTGAAATCGATTCGTTCCTTGGTTGAAGGAAAACAATTCATCAGTCAAAAAAGAAATGGTCAAGATTTGTAAATAAGAAATGGGTTTAATAAAAATCAATTGATCAGTCGGTCGTCGAGCAGCTTAATAATCAGCTGCTTGGATACCCGTTCATTTTCACCCTTTAATGTCATATGAAATTTTGTCTGTAGTTTGCCTCTTGCAGCGGCTTCAAACATTTCGTAATCTTCTTACACTGGCAAACAAGTAAAACGATGGCAATTTATCTATGAAAGCCACTTGCAATGATCAAAAGGGCTCGCAAACTGCAAGATTGCTTATGGCAAGAATTTCCGCCCCTTCCCCTCTGTCAAAGTTGCTGTCTCCAAAGACAGGAAAATGGAATAGATTGGGAAGAGAAAAATGTATGTTCAAAATAATTCCTTTTGTATCATCTTCATCTATACAATAACTTCTCCCTGTTACATATTAAGGCTGTTGTTCTGTTATCGGATTCTCATATCATTGCATACTGCCGCAGCATTTAAGAATGTCAGTATCTACTGCATCTGTATACGTTCCTGCTTTTTTTTTTCTACGCCAAGAAGCTCTTTGCTGTAGAGAGCAGAGGGGCACGAAAATACAATCTTCCCCTTTATTCATCCTTTCCTTTCCGTCCTTCGTCCTTTCTTTTTTGTTTTCAAATGTCATCGTTGGCTTGATCACATTGTTCTCATCATCTTCGATTGCAATGTTCCCCTCCTTCATTTTCTTACAATGTCCCCCCCTCCTCATTTGTCTTACAAGCCCCCCTCCTTCATTTTCTTACACATGTCCGCAACCTTCATTTTCTCACCATGCCTTCATCCATCATTTTCCTTTTCATGCCATTTAATTTTTCTTTGGTGGTTTTTTACCTGTGGTGTCTTTATCCGCCCCATTTTCCTCACTACCTCTTATCCGTCATTTCTTTCCTAACCGTGTCTTATCCGTTGTTTCCTTCCGAGTCATGCATGCTGTCAACCACCGTGTCCTTTCTTACAAGTGGTTTTCTCATACACCCTTTTCTTTCTTACGTCATCGTGTGTTTTCTTTTCCTCACCATGGTTTCACCCGTCCTTTCTTCTTACCATTTTTTTTACATCATCAGTCCTTTCCTGGTCCCAGGTCTTTTCCCTCCGTCCTATTTGTTCTCGTGATTTGCCCATCCATATTTCTTGCATGTCCTCCATTTCCCTTTATTTCTTGCACTCGCCCATCCTTTTCTCCTTCACAGTGTCCCATTCGGCGATAGGAAAGGACGTTTCCTACCTCGCCATGTTGTCTTATACCAGCTCATGATGTCCTTGTCCATCTTCCTTTTGACATGATATTCTCGTCCATCTTTCTTTCTTTATATATATATATATATTTTTTTGTTTAATCTTCATCCGTGCCTTCTTTCCTTAAAAAAAGTGTTACTAAAGACACTTTCATTCATCTGCCTTTATCATGCAGCCTTCATCCATCTTTTCTTTGTCTTGATGTCTACGTCTATCCTGGCATTCTAACATAATACACATCCATGTTTTCATTCTCTTGTCGTCCAGGTCCAATGTTTCCTCTATCATGCTGTCGAAACGTAATTTGTCCTTACTAGAGATGTCCTTTCTAGATATCCATGCTTTCCTTTTTCAGAATGTCAGTACCCCATGTGCTCTTCCTCATGATGACATATAATCATATTTTCCTTTCTCATGATGTCCACAGCCATCTTTCCTTTTTCAGAATGTCAGTACCCATGTGCTCTTCCTCATGATGACATAGTCCATATTTTCCTTCTCATGATGTCCACAGCCATCTTTCCTTTCTCACAGTGTCCACGCCCTTCTTTCTTTCTCACGGGTGCCCTCATCCATCATTGTTTTCTCATGCTGTCACCCTCGTCATTCTTGTCTCATGATGTCCACGTTAGTGGTTCCTTTCTCATAATGTCCCCAGTCGTTTGGATAGGAGCTTTCATGCGTGATGTCCACATGCACCGTAACTTCTGTGACAGAGAAGAATAACCATTTTAGATTGGATGTGTATGGGGGGAGGGAGGTGAAGAGCGCATTAAAAGGGGCATTGGAAAGACGACTTTTATGTCGCTCGGAAACGTCAAACGGCAAATGCGGTGCGTCACTGCTGGGTCAACCAGGCACAATGTTATTTTTGGTGTAGGATACCAGTTCATATCTAGCACCGTGGCTGTATTCGGTATGGAATATTCGTTCATATCTGGTGGTGTAAGATAGCCGTTCATATCTGGCATTATGTTATCTTCGGAGTGAGATTTCTGTTCCTATCTGGCACCATGTTGTATTCGGTGAGTGATATCCGTTCATACCAGGCACCATCTTATTTTCGATGTTAGATCTCTATTCACATACGGCATCATGCTATTTTCATTGTAGGATATCCATTTGTATCTGGCACCGTGTTAGTTTTCAGTGCAGGATATCCGTTCACATTTGACAGCATGTTACTTTCTCCGAATGGTGTACGCTATCCGTGCACACCTGGCACCATGTTACTTTCGGTATAACGTATAGGCTATCCGTGCACATCTAGCTTGCTTACTTCGTAAAGTGTATAAGCTGGCATCCATGGTACTTTCGTCGTAAGATGCAGGATACCCGTGCACCTCCTTGCAACATGTTACTTAATCCGTGATGTGTAGGTTATCCATGCGCACGTGCCACCATGTTACTTTCGCCATAAGGTGTAGGATACACCAAACCACGTCTGGAACAGTTACTTTCGCCGTGAAGTGTAGCATACCCGATCCACGTCTGGCATTGTTACTTTCGCTCTGAGGTGTTCGAGTACCCGATGCACACTTGACCCTTAACTTTCGCCGTAAAGTGTAGGATACTCGATGCACGCTGGCTCTGTTACTTTCGCCTTTAAAGTGTAGGATACCCAGTGTACCTCTGACACTATGTTGATTTTCGCTGTAAAGTGTAGGATACCCCGGTGCGGCCTGGCATTGTATTAACTTTCGCCTAAAGTGCATCCTGGCGTTACAGTCCATACTCTGTAAGATGTGAAATGTCTTTACCAGGCACCAGCAACGTGTCTTGATGCTGTAGGCCAAAAATATAGCAGCATCAGAGAACCTTGGAATGCATTCAGAAAAAAAAATTATCAGCGGCCTGTGATATTGATTCAACCACTGTCGTTTTGCTGTATTCCAGCCAACCACCTGAAGCCGTTTCAGGGCTGTCAACGCGCACACATGCGCGCGCGCACAAGCAGCTACACACACACACGCACACACGCACGCACGCGCACGCGCACGCACGCACGCACACGCACACACACACACACACACACACACACACACACACACACAGGCGCGCGCGCACGCGCGCGCACACACGGAGAGAGAGAGAGAGAGAGAGAGAGAGAGAGAGAGAGAGAGAGAGAGCGCTATGGAGGGAGGAAGGGAGGGAGTAAGCAAAAAAGGGCATGCATACATACATGTAGTCATGTAAACCCCTGCATGTTATATACAAGCTGGACGATTGGCATTTTAGGGCATGTAAAACTAAGCCATGCTGACAGCGTCAACCATCGGATCTTGCCAGAAGTAAAGACGAATTTCAGCATTGGCCTGACGATTGCTCTCCGTCCCTTTGGTCTGGGTTTGGTGTGGTTTTGACAACGGCTTCGGTTATTTTTGTTTCTTTTTTATTTTTTCCAGTCCGCTTTCCCTATTCTCTGTCTTTTTTGTCTTTTTTTTTTTTGTATCGGTTGATGTAATTAAATTTTTGCTCGTTAAGATCATCAGGATCACAAAGTCGTGACAGTCATGACATACGGAAATAAAGAAATATTTTTGTTAAAGCTCTTTCATTTAAAAACTTTGGCAGTCCTCTTAGGGCATTGGGGATGGAAAGCGCAGCTGCTTCTCTATTTTCTTACTCCTGCCGATTTACCATCATCTGGTGCAGAATTCAAGCGCGCTGATTTTTTTTTCATATACAAATTGCTTCTCCTTCGCAGTCTCTCGAAGTCGAATTTGGTTTTCTCTTCGGTTTGTATCCTCCCCACGCCCCCAGCACCCCTTTTTGCACTGAAATGTGTAACTAAAACATGTAGTTGGCCTTCTCTTCTCATTCGACCATCCTGGAATTGCAATATAGGATGGGATGTTGAGGGTCGCATAAAATGCACATATTTATCAGACTTATCAATGATCATGGACTTCAGTTTGTTCGTGTGAAACGACCGACTGTTTAGCTCCTTGTTCCTTGACGTAGCAGGACTTTGGGAGAGTTATGACGGCCATGACTCTTTTTTCTTCCCGTCTCCAGCGTCGGTTTTAGAACTGTCCCCCCACCCCCCTACCCCCCCCCCCACCGCTATTTTCCCCTTCTCTTTCTTTCCTTCCTTCTTTCTTTTTTTTTTTTCTTCTTTCTTTCATAGCCAAAAATCAGATTGTCTCAATGGGTGAGCAATCTGGGTGTATTGAATGGTAAAACTATCGTTTTCAGCAACTCCTTCCATTAGTCGCACCTTTCTCTTAGAGCGCAGAAGAGTCGGTTCCTTCTGTCCCTGTCTTAATGAAGAAGCTGTTTCTATTTTTTATGTGCTCCTCTGTCCATTGTGCACCAAATGTCGAAACATTTGTTCTAATCGTGTGGGATTAGCCTCAGTAACTTTATTGAGAACAGTGCTGCCCGATGCGTTTTCGGGTTATCTTACCATGCTTGTATTGCACCTGTCTCCTTCGTTCGCCTTCGCCGGTCGCTCGTTGTACAAAGGATATATTCATTTCTCTCTCTCTCTCTCTCTCTCTCTCTCTCTCTCTCTCTCTCTCTCTCTCTCTCTCTCTCTCTCTCTCTCTCTCTCTCTCTCTCTCTCGTTTATCGCTTTAAGTCGCTTGAAGACTAGGCTCCAGCGTGTCACTCTGAACCCCTCAGTCTGTCCACAGATCTTCACCTTCGTTCTGCTGCTGACATCCATATCGACGGACTCCCTTCTTTTAGGCCAAAACCGTACGGCCCACGTTCTTCTTTCTGACATCCACATGTACATACTTCCTCTTTTTTGGCCTAAATCCTGCGTCCAGCGTTTTGCTTTCACACTAAGGTCTCTCCATCTGTAACCAGCTCCCTTTCTCTGTTCGCCGTGCAGACTTCATCACAAGTTTTACAGCTGTCTTTTTTTTTTTTTTTTTTCGAAGAAACGTTCTGACCTATAGCCATCACCATTTTCATTCAATTTACGTCTTCTGTGTCTGTTGGGTGTGAAGTGTGTGTGTGTGCGTGTGTGTGTGTGTGTGTGTGTGTGTGTGTGTGTGTGTGTGTGTGTGTGTGTGTACGCGCGTGCATACGCTTGCGTATACGTGTACATTTGAAATGTGCGTGCTAAGCACCATTGTTGACATTTTTTAGGTCGCTGTGTGCAGACACATACACACACACACAGACACGCGCGCGCGCGCGCGCGCGCGCACACGCACATACGCACACACGTACACACACATACGCACACACGCACACAAGCACGCATACACACACACGCTCAGACAGAAACGGGCATACAAACACACACACACACACACACACGCACACGCGCACACACACACACACACACACACACACACACACACACACACACACACACACACACACACTCACTCATTCACACACACACACACACACACACACACACACACACACACACACACACACACACACACACACACACACACACACACACACACACGCACGCACACACACATACACTCTCTCTCTCTCTCTCTTTCTCTCTCTCTCTCTCTCTCACACACACACACACACACACACACACACACACACACACACAGGTGCTTGCGCGCGTGCACACACACACACACACACACACACACACACACACACACACACACACACACACACATATACACACACGCACGAGCATGCACGTGCGCGCGTGCACGCGCGCGCGCGCTCACTCTCAGAAAGAAACACACAGACAGACAGAGACGGACAGACAGACTGACTGACTGACTGACTGAATGGTTGGCTGATTGACTGAGAGACGGACAGACAGACAGAGACAGACCAACTGACAAAGACAGACATACAGCCAGACAGAGACGGCGACAAACAGACGGACGGACAGACAGACAGACAGGTTCTATTTCAGCCCCGTCGTGGCCTTTTCCTCACTTACTCTCACGATCCGTCTTCAAACCCGACTTCCTGCCCTTTGAGACAAGTTTCCAACAATCAACTCCCCTTGGTGGACGTCCGCGCCCGAACCCTCGGGCACCGGGGTCACCCCCAACGTCATCAGACGGTGGTTCCAAAAACCACCACCACCACCCCACCCCCCCCCACCTCCTAAATGGTCCCCCCTCTTTCGACTTCAGACTGGGGTCAACAGAGGGTGCCATCTCCTTGTTCTAGACATAGGTGATCCTCCGCCCATCAAAGAATGTCCTCGGCCCAACAGGAGCTAAAAGAAACCAGTCGAATCATCCACAGCCAACAGGGCTAATGGCGTAGTCAGATGGTATCAAATACGCCTGATGACTTGTGGAAGCCCTGTTGCGTGGACTCAAAAAAAAAGGTTCATGTGATCATGGATGAAAGGAGAAAAACTCTACCAACTAGCAGGGCCAATGGCGCAGTCAGATGGTATTAAATACGCCTAATGACTCGTGAATGCTCTGTTAGGTGGGACTTTAAAAAAACGTTTATATTATCATCGAATAAAAAGAGTTTGGGGGGGGGGGGGGGGGGCGCAGTCAGATGGTATTCAATACGCCTAATGACTCGTGAATGGTCTGTTAGGTGGACTTTGTATTATCATCGAATAAAAAGTGTAGGGAAGGGGTCTACATAGCTAACAGGGCCAATGGTGCAGTCAGATGGTATTGAATACGCCTGATGACTCGTGAATGCCCTGTTATGTGAACTGTAAAGGCTAAAGGCTAAAGTTGTTTTTTTTTTTATTCAGGGGAGGTGGAGGGGGGGCGGGGGGAGGTGGAACTCCAACGCTGTCAGGGCCAATGGCGCAGTCAGATGGTATTAAATACGCCTAATGACTCGTGAATGCTCTGTCAGGTGGACTAACAAAAAAAAGGTTGATAGTATCTTATACCACAAAACAGTGGGGGGGGGGGGGGGGGGGGGGAGGAAACTACACAGCTAGCGGGGCCATTGGCACAGTCAGATGGTATTAAATACGCCAAATGACTCGTGAATGCCCTGTCATATGGACTTTAAAAAGGTTTCGTGTTATCATTTAATTCAGAGATGATGAACAACAAAAAAAACCAACAGCTAATGGGGCCAATGGCGCAGTCAGATGGTATTAAATACGCCTAATGACTCGTGAATGCCCTGTTATGTGTACTAAAAATCTAGTTCATTATGGAATTAAGGAGAAAAACTCCATAGCTGTCAGGGCCAATGGCGCAGTCAGATGGTATTGAATACGCCTAATGACTCGTGAATGCTCTGTCAGGTGGACTAAAAAAAAAAGTTAATATCATTATCTTATACCAAAAAAAGGTGGGAGATGGGGGTGGGGAACTACACAGCAAGCGGGGCCAATGGCGCAGTCAGATGGTATTGAAAACGCCTGATGACTCGTGAATGCCCTGTCATGTGGACTTTAAAAAAGGGTTTCTTGTTATCATTTAATTCAGAGGTGAACAAAACAAAGAGCTAATGGGGCCAATAGCGCAGCCAGATGGTATTAAATACGCCTGATGACTGGTGAATGCCCTGTTATGTGGACTAAAGAGCTAGTTGATCATCGATCTATGGAGAAAAAACTCCATAGCTGATAGGGCCAGTGGCGCAGTCAGATGGTATTAAATACGCCTAATGACTCGTGAATGCCCTTTACGTTAACAAGGGTGATGTTACCATGTAATAACATTTGAGCAAAAAAAAAAAAAAGAAAAAGAAAAAAAGAAAGGAAATAGCAGCATGCAACTGCTGGTGACCATCACCAGCTTAGGTCGGGTCACGGGCTTCTAGAACCTTGGAGAACTGGCACCCAGTGTTGGTCCCGAGAGAGGAGGGGGGAGCCAAAGAGCCCGGAGAGGGCGGGTCGGCGTAACCGCTGTTTGATCGGCCGGTGGGCGATCCTCGTTGGT
>JADBJO010022527.1:0-15000 GCA_016801955.1 Conus betulinus | reverse complement strand
TCTTCCACCCACTTTGCTTTTTAAGAAATTGGAGGTGTCACGTGGCTTTCTTCCCCTTTTGCTCTCCCCGGCATGATCTCCACCCTCCACCCAATCCTCACACGCACAGCACGCGCGCGCGCACACACACACACACACACACACACACACACACACACACACACACACATTTTTTATATATATATATATATATATAAGTGTCTAATATTATCTGGCGATGAAAAGACATTAAATAAAACCACTGAACCGAACTGAACTGAACACACACACACACACACACACAGCGCGCGCGCGCGCGCGCGGAGTCCGAACAGACACTCCTGTTGTTTAACGACACAAACGGCAATAGCGGTCACTATCAAATCTGCAACACTAGCGAGGTATGTCTGCAAGTCTTTGACGGCATATCATACCGAACGGTTTTGGTCTCTCGTCTTCGTCCTGCCTATTGTTTAACTTATGTTACTAGCGTTTGTCTCTCATCATCTAAGAGCCTACTTTATCCCTTCCGAACATCTATCCCTGTGTCTCTCATCATCTAAGAACCCACTTTATCCCCTCCGAACATCTGTCCCCTGTGTCATCGCTCATCATCTAAGACCCTACTTTACCCCTCCCTCCCGAACATCTGTCCCCTCCCCCCCCCTCCCCCCCCCCCCCCCCCCCCCCCCCCCCCCCCCCCCCCCCCCCCCCCCCCCCCCAGTGCCTTCATGGCTCCTCATTCACTGCTGGACCGCCTCTTTCTTTCTGTGAGTGAAGCGGCGGTTCACAACATCCTAGAGGAAAGGACATTGGAGGTCCCCGCGGTAGCTCATTCCAGCACTACCTCACGTGCACAGAGCATCCTGCAATAACTTCCCAATGCTGCCAACAAGTGAACACAGTTCTGCTGTCAGGATTTTCTGCATGAGACTTTTTCTAAACCTGCGTGAACGTTCCTTTAATGGGTTTATTTTTTTTTCCCTCGGTCATCTTGGTCATCCTGTGGGCCAAAATGCAACACACTTCTCACCTACAACTTCACGTTGGGCTGGGTGCTGATGGGGGCTCTTACAGTGTAAACTGTGTCCCTGTCTTCTTGCGATATTGTGCTCGTCATTTCATTTGTTTTTTTCTTTCGCTTTTTAGTTTTAATTAATTTTTTTTTACTTCTTTGTCTCAGTTTCTTCGCTGTCGTTTTTTTCTTGCTTGCTGCTGTGGCCCATTATTCAGTCTGAGTTTTAAAACCCTGTGCATACTGTTTTTAATTCACCCCATAGGAATGCAGGTGAGACAGAGATGGGGGGAGGTTTTTTCAATGTAGGTTTCGTCTCTGTCCTCTAAAAGTCCAATACCAGTATTTCTTCTTTTGTGTGTGTTTCTCTTTGACTTTTCTGGGTTTTTTTTTTTTTAATTTAGGTTTAATTTCTTTCTCCGTGACGTTGCCAGCCGCCTTTCTTGCTGCAGTGCTGTTCACTAATTGGGCTTTTTGGTGTAATATTTGTTGCACTGGAATTTTCTGGAAAAAAAAAAATTTAATCAGGTTTTAAAGAAAAATCGAGCGAAATGATCAGGGTGGTTGGTGTACTTAACATGGTTTAGGTTTATCCGACTGAAGGACTGCAGCATCATGGAAATTGACATTCTTAAGTGCGTTTGTCAACCGCACGCAAATCTGAGTTTTCGCTTGACGAGAGTGACTTCTTGGTGTGTTCGTTTGTTTGCTTTGTGTGTTGTGCTTGTTTGTTTGCTTGCTTTTTCTTTGCTTTTTTCCCGTTTGGTACGTGTTGACAGCTCTTGAAATGTTCAGTGTGGTCTGTTCGAGGTGTACTGGAACAGATATTGATCGCGCCCATCTCCAAGAATGCCGTTTTAGTTTGGTTTCTGACGATGCTTTTGAGCTTTGAGTAGTTTACTTCACCGCAAAGGACGAACATTCTTCTCTTGGTGATTGAGGAGCCGGTATGCCGAGACTTTGTTGTTTTTCCACCGCGTATCCGTACGAGCTCGGTCTGACCAGACCTTCCTTCGTTTGTATCCAGCCATCCGAAATCCGATGATGTCTGCAGCTGTTGTTTACCGTTTGTAAGAGACACTGTCCTCTTCAAATGATATTTATGACACACGTGCGTGCTTGCTTACACGTGCGCGCGCTTGCTTACACACACACACACACACACACACACACACACACACACACACACACACACACACGCTCGCACGCACACATGCGCGCGCGCGCGCGCGCGCACACACACACACACACACACACACACACAAACACATATACATACACGCGCGCGCGCGCACACACACACACACACACACACACACACACACACACACACACACACACACACACACACACACACACACACACATATACATACACGCGCGAGCGCACACACACACACACACACACACACACACACACACACACACACACACACACACACACACACACACACACACACACATGCGCGCGTGCACGCGCGCACACACACACAGAGACCTGACCATTTTCCCTCCGTTCTATGTCCTACGTGCTATGTTCACTTCTTGCGTGACATTTAAGCTTAGGGTTAACGTCCGGTTAGCTCCCTGTACGATAGGTCGACAGACACACTGCCATTCACCGCTTCCTGCTTGGAGGTGGTCAACACCGCACGTTTTTCTTTAGTTTTTCAGAGACCTAGTTTCTGCACCTAGTTGAGTCAGTCTTTGTTTCCCGAGTTCTCCAGGCCCTATACTGTTCAATCTCTCTGAGTGTAAACAAGGTGCATCTCAATGTTATTTCCTTATTGATCTGTCAAACCGCTATTAGCATTTAACAGGGGTTTTTTTTTTGTGTGTGATACCGCTCCTAGTATTCAACAGTTTTCATTGCTGCGATTTCTTTTATGATACCGCTGGTAGTATCCGACAGTATGTTGTTGTTGGGATTTCTTGCGCTACCGTCAGACCATTATGAAAACTGGTTCAGTGTAGACCCTGTGCCGAGAAGTGACACGCGAGCCAGGTTCGTTGTGAGGTCAAATTCCGTTGAGCGTCAAACACACACCAAGGTGGTAGGGTAGACGGGATAACCGCAACAGCATGGCCGGTCAGAGGGGGTGAGGGATGGAGGGGAAGAGATGGGTGGTAGAGGGTGTATGCAACACTGCACCAAGACCATCAGAACATCAGTACATGCAGCCCCGGGCGTATGTGAACTCGTCTTGCAACGGCCTGGCTGCTCTACGTTGAGCTTCCTATTCAATGGGTGCGTAAGGGTATTGATGGGAAAGGGTGGGGGTGGGGTCCCTGAAGCAGCCATGCTGAATCGTGTTGACAGAAGAAATCCTGGCCTTTTTTTTTTAAATGCATGCGTGTTTCGAGTCACAGCCTGTGATTGCTTATGACTCGGATATGGTTTATGTGATCCACTCAAAATATATTAATTTAGATAGATACCGCTTATAACTCTGTAAATATTGCTTATTTGCATTCCCGTTAAATTTTTTATGCTCATCACACCACTTTTTAACTTCTTTTCTTTACTTTTCACTTGCATTCTTTCACATCAGCATATTGTGCTTTTCAGTCCAGTTTTCTCTCCACTTCCTTTTTTTTCAAGTTCACTCCATGATGTCCTCCAGAGACCCTTCACTTTATGGCATAAACATGTTGGAACACACCACCACCAGTGTCCATCTCCGTCCAGTGGCTGTTAATCGCTTTTCCACCACGGTTGTCCTCTTTTAATATTTCATGGATTGGAACGTGAGGCCCTTCAGTTCTCCCTCTTCCTGTTATTCTTTACCCCTTCCATCACCACCCACACCCACTGTGATACATTATGTTTCCGTATTCCCCGTTCTCTTGGGTCATATTTGGTCTTTTTCTGCAATGCCTTCAATATTTGATGTCCTGTAGTCCTGTAGTCCCTTTCTCCCGCCCTCCAACTCCCCCCCCCCCCCCCCCCTCCCCCAATTCCCTCTCGTTCATTCTTCTCTCTGCAACAAGCAGTTGCTTTCACACACTGCTGACCCATTCTTCCATATTGCTACGAGCTTATGATACAGTCATTTCTATTGTTATCCCTTTACATTTCTCTCTCGGCGACATTGAACAGTAGGATGGACGTAATATTTTCAACTCCGCCCAGTTGCCCCTTCCTATTCCGACGGTTACTTTTCATTCTTATGTTCATCTCTCACCCATCATTCATACAGAGTAACACCCATCATTTTCACGTTGTCTTCTCCTCACATCCATTGATCTTCTTTCTCTTTTTCTTCACTCGTCCATCGTTCATCCTTCTCACGTTCCCCGGTTGCTGTGCTGTCTCTCAATGATCGTGCCCTTGTTTCCTTTTCTCAGCTTGTTCTTCATTTACTATTGCCATGTTCTGCCCCCATCCTCAACTCGGTGTTATAATGTTCTCTTCGTCTCATCGTGTCAACGATCCCATTATGAACGCGTTCCCGTCTTCTCATTCCGTCTCATTCTGTGTTTGTGCCCACTATTACTCTGTCACGATCCTGTTTTTATTAGGCCGTCGTTCTCACGCTTATCTCTTCCCCTTCGCTTTCCTAAACCGTCTGTCGCTCAACATCTTTCTCGCCTTTTCCCCCAGTCCATCACTCATCATTTTCACGTTTGCTTCCAGTTCAACATTTTGTTGTTCTCACCTTTTCCCCCAGTCCTCAGCCACCCCCACCCCCCAAGTTCAATAGGCATCGTTTCCAATCCCCTTTCCCCCTCCCTTTCCTACACACACATCTCCCGTCCAACATTCACCATTTTACACTTTTCCATCATTCACCCTTCTCACCTTTTCCTGCAGCCCAGTTTTCAACATTCTTGCATTTTTCCTCAGTCCGGCATTATTCTTTCACACACACAACCCCCCCCCCCCCCCCCCCCCCCCCCCCCCCCCCCGCTCCTCTCTGTTCAACAGTCATTGCTCCCGTGTTCCCCCCCCTCTCCCCCATTCAGACATGAATCATTTAATCATTCTCACCCCACCCCCACTCAGACACGTTCGCACGTTTTCCTCAGTTCAACATTCATCATTTTAAAGTTTTCCCTTTTCCCTTTATTTCATTATTCACAAATTTTCGTTTTCCCCAACATTCATCATTCTCAATAGATGTATTGACAGTGTGTCTCTCTGCGTGTGTGAGTTATGTGTGTGTGTGTGTGTGTGTGTGTGTGTGTGTGTGTGTGTGTGTCTGTCTGTCTGTCTGTCTGTCTGTCTGTCTGTCTGTGGTGTGTGTGTTGTGTGTGTGTGTGTGTGTGTGTGTTGTGTGTGTGTGCGTGCGCGCGCGCGCTTGAATTAGAATTAGCATTTTTCTGTAATATGCGTTTTGGGGCTCTTGCGAGGTAAAGCGCTCTATAAATATCCTTTTACATTACATTACCCTTCATCACTCTCACGTTAGTCTCTTATTTCTTTTTCATCATCTCCCGCCCCTCTTCCATTATTCTAGTGTTCTCCCTTTTCTCCTGTCTTTCACCGTTCCTTCAGTTTTTCATCCGTCTGCTATTCACGTCCTCCTTTTTCTTCTCGTCTTGTCCCACTTTCGTCATTCTCACGTTCTCTTCTCAGTCCGTTCATAATTATATTCTCTCTCTCTCTCTCTCTCCTCTCACCTCTCTCTCTCTCTCCGTCTCTCTCTCTCCTCTCTCGCTCTCTCTCTCTCTCACTCTCTCTCTCTCTCTCTCTCTCTCTGCGTGTGTGTGTGTGTGTGTGTGTGTGTGTGTGTGTGTTTGTGTGCTGTTTTGTTTTTGTTGTTCGATTTTCGCTTTTTTTTTTTTTTTTTTTGCTTTTTTTTTTTTTGTGCTTTCCCTGCGGTCGGTCGTTCAGTTATTCATTCGTTCAGTCTGTCCAGCTGGTCATTCAGTCATGCATTGCGTTCGTTGATTTGTTCGCCAGTCGCTCGTTCAGTCATTCATTTCCGTCAGTCGGTGTCGTTTAGGAGAGGTCATTCGTAAATTTTTGTCCGGTCGGACACTCGTTCAGGTCATTCATTTCGGTCACCGATCGGTCAGTCGTTCAGTCATTTGTTCGTACAACTTATTCGGATCAGTCAGTCGTCCAGTCATTCATCGTTCAGTCGGTCATTCACGGTCTTCATTTTTTTTTTCGTTCAGTTGGTGAGTCGGTCGTTCAGTCATACATTCGCTCAGTCGGTCATTCAGTCATATATTCGTTCCATCGGTGGAGTCGGTCGCTCAATCATGCATTCGTTCAGTCGGAGCGTTCAATCATCGAGTTTCAGTTGCTCAGTCGGTCGGTCCCCGTTCAGTCAGTCCATTTCTTAAGTCGGTCAATCGGGTCATTCAGTCGCTCTTTTTTCAATCGGTCTGCTGGTTGTTCAGTCATTCATACGGTCAGTCTCTCTCGTTCGTTCATACATTCAATTATTGATTCAGTTGGTCAGTCGATCGGTCGGTCTGTCAGTCAGTTGTTAACTCTTTCAATCGTCGTTCAGTCGCTTTTTTTGTTCAGTCGGTCAGTCGATCGTTCAGTCCCATTCTTTCGGTCCAGGGGGTCGTTCGTTTATAATTAATTCGTTCGATCAGTCGGTCGGTTGGTCGTCATTATTCGTTCAGTCGGGGTCGTTCTAATATTTACGAGTTCAGTGTGCTCAGTCATCGGTCGTTCAGTCGCTCCTTCGTCGTTCAGTCGGTTGTCAGTCGTTCGTTCATTTTCATTCGTTGTCCAATCAGGGGTCGGTCCGTCATCGGTCATTGCAGTCAGTCGTTCGTACAATTGTTCGGCCAATCGCTCACTTGTCAGTCGGCCATTCAGACATTCATTCGGTCCGTCGGTATTTTAGTCATTCATTCTTCTTCTTTTTTTTTTCAGTTTGAACGCTCGATCAGTCAATCTATTCAATCATCGGTCATTCAGTCATTTATTCGTGCCATCGTTGAGTCGGGGTCGTTCAGTCATACATCGTTCGTTTCAGGTCGTTCAAATCGTTCAATCATTGTTGAGTTCAGTTGCTCAATCAGTCGTTCGTTCAAACCATTCATTTAAGTCGGTCAGTCAGTTGTTCAGCCGCTCTTTCGTTCAGTCGGTGTTAGTCGGTCGTGTTCAGTCGCTCGTTCAGTCTGTCATTCGTTCTGAGGTCAATCGGTCGTTCCGTCAATCGTCCGTACAAATTGTTCGGGTCGGTCACTCGTTCAGGTCGTTGGTTGGTCGTTCATTCAGTCGTTCGTTCGGTCAGTCAATCAGTGATTCAGTCATTTTGTTCGTATATTTGTTGATCAGCGAATCGCTCGTTCAGTGAATCATTCGTTCAGTCGGTCATTCAATTATTCATTCGGTCAATCGGTCAGTTGGTCGTTCATTCATTTGTTCAGTCAGTCGTTCAGTCTTTCAGTCATTCGTTCATACATACAAGTTCATCGGTCGCTCGTTCAGTGAATCATTTGTTTCATGGTTCGTTGCAGCCATTCATTCGGTCAATCGGTCAGGCAGTTGGCCATTTGTTCATTCGTTCAGGTCGGTCGTTCAGTTCATCGGTTTGTACATTTATCTGGTCAGTCAGTCGTTCAGGGGGGTCGTTAATTCGGTCAGTTGGTCGTTCGTTTCATTCACTCAGTCGGTTGTTATCAGTCATTCATTTGTAAATTTGTTTCGGTCGGACCCTCATTCATTCGTTCAGTCGTCGTTCAGTAGTTTTTTATTCGTTCAGTCGGTCGGGTCATTCGTTCAGTCGGTCGGTCGGTCATTTATCAATCTGTTGGTCAGTCGGGTTCGTTTCCATTATTCCTTTGTTCAGTCAGAGCCGATCCTTTGTCAGTCATTCCCTTTAGTCGTTCGTTAAGTCATTCATATCCTTCAGTCGTTCGGTTGGTCGTTATGGGTCGTTTCAGTCGTTTAGTCGGTGAATCGGTCGCTTAGGTCGTTCGGTTGTTCAGTCGGTTGGTCGGTCAGTCGGTCGTTCAGTCGCTCATTCAGTCGGTCCAGTTGGTCATTCGTTCAGTTCAGTCGGTCGTTCGGTCGGTCGGTTGGTCTCGTGTCGATCATTCGTTCAGTCGGTCCGTCCGTCGTTCAGGGTCGGTTGGTCGCGTGGTGAGGACACAGTTGCAAGGGTGACAGGGTCGGGGGGGTACACGGGGCGTTGGATGCTGGTCGTGTCAAGGACGGGGGTACGTGGAAGGGTGGTGGATGGGGAGAAGCGAAGACACGGTATGACGCCGCAGTGAATGCATGGGAACGCGGGTGCAGGTTACGCCATGGCTATGGTGTCGCAGATGCAGCGTACAGCATGGTTGCGGATAAAAAGGACGGATAGACAGCGTATGCCACAGGTGGGGGTACGGCGGTTCGCAGTTGCTGGGTGTGACATGGACAGGGTTACAGGGAGAAGGTTGAGATGCATGGCATAACGTGCAAGTAAACGGTGAACGGATTTCAGTATTAGGGGCACGGATTCAGGGTTTCACGGGGGGGGGGGGGGGGGTGGGTGGGGGTAGGTGTGGGGGGGTGGTGGTGGGGGGGGGGGGGGTTTGGGGGCGGTAAGTGTGAGGGGGGTATGAAAGATGCAGGGCGTAACATTGTCGGGGGCACTGCAAGTTGTCGATGCCGGCTGGGTATCAAAAGGTTGTGGGAGGGAGCACAGTGAGCGCAGGTTCCACCCTTGACATGGAACTGCGTATTTCAGATCAAACTAAGTTTAATGTAACAGGTACCTGAGGGTAACCAGGCAGCAGGGTGCTGGGGAAGGGCCGCGCAGAATTCGGCACGCGAACCATGAATGGGACGAGTGAAGGATGTGGAAAAAACAAAAAAAAAAAAAAAATCCATGAAACAGGGTCTAGGGATTGAGTGCCCACTCCTATCTGAGCGGCTGAGGCGGGAACCTGACGGGGTAAAGGGGAGCAAACGGTAGTGATGTGGGTGTGGTTGTGTGTCACGTTGGTGTGCGTGTGTGCACTGTGGCGTGCGCGCGCGTGCGCCATAAGAAGGCACAACGGAGTGTCTTATGGTCGGGCGGGGGCCCGGCTTGGGGGGGGGGGGGTGGGGGGGGGGGGGGGGAGAGGAACGCGTCAGATGCAGGGCGTGACGTGTGTATGGGCGTAACTGGAGGGGACTGGGGACGTATGCAGCTGCGCCGGAAATGGACGGGGCAGTCCGTAAGGAGGGAGGAGGGGAGGGGTGGGGGGGTATGGATGCGGATGTGTTGTTGGATAAGCGCGTTGGGTGCACATCATTGGGTGAGTCTAAGGAGGATGATGTGGAGGTGTTCGCTGAACACGGGATGCACGTGAACAGGCTGTTCGCTCAGCTAGCTAGGGAGAGAAGATACAGTTGTACAGACGCAGGGCGCGAGTGTAATGGGCATAGGTGGGAAGTGTGTGCCGAATGCCGAACTGACGCTATTGGGAGCCGGTTAGACGCATTGGGGACTGCGTGGTATGACGTATTTGGACGCAGGGTCTGCCAACGGGTCCGCGTCCGTGGACGGCAGAGTAAGACAAATGGATGTGGGTAAGGAGGGGTCGCGGATACACAGTGAGACATGTGGCTTGTATTGACGACGGGGAGGAAACAGGTCTTGACCTTGGTGGGGGGTAACGGCGGTGTCGCGATGCATGAGGGCGTGACATGGGTTGGGGGACTGGGGGAGGGGAGTGCCCAACACAGGTAAGACATATCTGGGTGGGTACTTTGAGGGATTGGGGGGGTGGGGGGGGGGGTGGGGGGGGGGGGAGGGTGGGGGGGGTGAGGGCATTGGAGGCATGATTCCAGGTTGCGTGGCATTTGTTGCGGAGTTTCATAGAGCGCCGATTTTAAGTTAAATGCGTTCACTGGTGTGGGGGTGGCGGGGGGGGGGGGGGGGGGGGGGGGGGGCGCAGATTTCAGAGAGTGGACATGAGGGGGCGGGGTGGTTGGGGGGAGTGGTATTCAGCACCTGACATTGGTGGTTTAAACCGAACGGGTGTGGGGAGGGGAGCTGATTGTATGGGGCGGACCCTGTGAACTTGGGTGCCAGGATGGGGAGGTGAGTGCGGATTTCAGAGCATACGAGTAAAACAATGAGACATCCATCACGTGCACATTCCGCAGGTTTTAGATCATTTTGCGTTGTCTTTAGATTACGCAGGAATAAAAAGAAAAGCAAACAAACAAAAAGAAGAAAAACATTACTACACATTGTGCCAGAAGAATCATTAAAGGTTAAATTTTTGTAGAAAAAGTGTATTGAGAAATGGGAACTAAAAAAATACCGTTATTCTGTACGTGAAAACAATACACTACAAACGCATATGCACGCGACCGCACGCCCGTACGCACAGCGCACGCGCGCACTACCGCGCGTTTCCCACCCAACGCAGACACAACCAGACGTACACGGCGTCCTAGCGCGCGCGCGCGCGCGCGCACAACACACACAAACACACACACACACCAACACAGTCACAACACTATGCATGCACGCACGTCACGTACCCACGACACCACACACAAACACACACACACCACACCCACGCACATACGGACGTTACGTACGTTTCGTTGTTCACATGCGCCCTACGCAAACTTGCGCAGATAAGGCCCCCTCCCCACCTCCTCTCACGTCACATCAATCACACAGATACAACTCGGCGCGGGACATGATACTCGCGTACCCTATCTAACTAACAGCTGCAAACAAGCGCGCAGTAGACAACATGAAATAAAAACACAAGCGACTTAATCTTTTTAAAAGTACAATTTTCTAATTTTCATTTGATAGAAAGAGAAACTGGTGTTTTGGTTTACACGATGAAAATGAATAAAATATTCATGAAAAATTAAGTAAGTACGATCAAAACATTTATCGTAGACCAAAGATAAGTTCCTTGATCTGTAGATGGAAATGGGATTGTTTTAAAACAAAGCTTGTGTCAAAAATATACATTGTATACTATGTGGCCATAGCATATCAACTGATCACATTCTTTTTGTTTTGTAACTTGAACAAATTCATTCCAAATACGTCTGTACAGCCTATTCAAATGTTTTCCTGTTAGCAAGTGCAAAATATATCTTTTCTATTTGCACCTCGCTAAAAGTCCAATTGGCAAATACTTATAATAGATAACAGTCAGTGGTGTGAGATGAGAGAGAAGAAGAGTATATGGTTTGTTTTTTTCTTTGCTTTTAATCTTTGATTAAGTGGATTTTCTATTTTTGTGTTGGAGCTGTAGATAAGTTAATTGCTTTGACTCGTTGTGTTCAACGTTTTTCCCTTTTCCCTAGATTTTCTTCTTTTTTTTCTTTTTTTTCCCGTTTTTTTTTCTTTTTTTTTTTTTTTTTTTTTGGTCTAATCATTACGTAATGTGGAACACACACACACACACACACCACACACGCACACGCACATGCACACACGTATGAACGGAGAGAGAGAGAGAGAGAGAGAGAGAGAGAGAATCATTTTTGAAGGGAACTTATTAGTGAAGAAAAGGGTTATGAATTTTTAAACACATGAGTTGTTTCCCTCAATACTGAATTGGCGTCCCCCAGGTTAAAAATGAATTCCCTTTCATTGATTTTTCAAACCAATCAAAACCCCCGCTTTCTAAATCCCATCACAACCCATATTCCCCCAAACGAATCCCGTCCAAAACACACTGACCTCACACTCCACTCCCCCCCCCCCCCCGCCCCCCCCCTCCCCCCCCCCCCCCCCCCCCCCCACACACACCCACACAGTGCACACCCCTTACCCTCAAGAGTGAAATACACATACACACAAACCGCATGCAAACGCACGCACACACAAACGCGCGCGCACACACACACACACACCAACACACACACACACACACACACACACCACACACAGAGTTCAGTGTCAGCCAATGCAACACCATTATCCACTGAAAATATTTTACATGATCACTCATAGCTTTGCGTGTTCTCTGAATGAAAAATTTTTAATTCGGTTCCACTTGGTATCTATCTCTGATGTACTTTAAACTAAAATTGTTGAGTTATACGACATTGAATATAAAATGAGTTGTACGATTATATGTGCTACATATGGTCCCCCCCCCCCCCCCCCCCCCCCCCCCCACTCCATCATTCCTTCTATCCTTTTCAACCCTGCCCCCATCCCACCCGCAAAACTTTCCGTCCTCCCCCACCCATCCTCCTGCAGTATGTTTTCCAATTCCTACTAACTTGTTTTCATTTGAGGATAACTTTAATTCCGCCATCAACATACACTACCCACACGCGCGCGCCCCCCCACACAAACGTACAAGCGCACACACAATACAAATCATATGGTTTTTTTTTTTTTTTCGGGGGGGCGGGGGTGGGGGGGGGGGGTCCGTCTAATAACACGTTTACAGTGGAATGAGACGTTAAACTAAAGATAACTAAACACACACACACAGCACACACACACACACACACAACACACACACACACACACTCGCACACACACACCCCATACACACCGCGCGCGCGCGCGCCGCGCGCGGGCACACTCGTGCGCATATGTATTCCACGCAGACGCATGCAGAGAGAGAGAGAGAGTGGTGTGTGTGTGCGTGCTTGGGCGTGTCGTGGGTGGTGGTGTGTGTGTGATGGTGTGTGAGGAGAGAGAGAGAGAGAGAGAGATACGAGAGATAGAGGGAGAGAAGAATCAGGGGAGTTTATTATTGAAATACTGATCATGCATTTGAAAATACGATTGTTTTCCCCTTTAGTACTGAACTTGAGGTGTCTTTTAAAGATCTCCAGGTATAGATCTTTTAAACCTGGTTCTTGATCCTCTTATTTTCCGTGCTGCGGAAAACACCCGTCCTCTTCCGTCCCTCCCTCACCACGGCCCATACCCATTCCCCATCGCCAACCCCCCCCCCGCCCCACCTCCTCATCCCATCCACACCACCCCCAACATTACCACCCTCGCTAACCCCCTCCTCAACACCACCTCAACTCACAACCCCCACCGCCCCCCTCTGTGGCGCCCCTGTTTTCCCGTCCGTGTCTTTCCACCTTCCCAACCGACGCGACTCGCCACCCCGTTCTCGCTCTTCAATCTCTCTCTCTCTCTCTCTCTCTCGTTCTCTCTCTCGCTCTGCGTTGTGAACTGCTTGGGCACTGGTGTGTTTGGTTTTTGTTATGTTTATTTTTTTGCCTTTTTTAATTTTTTGGTCATCGTTACTGTTTTGTGGTTGTTGTTGTTATTGTTTTAAACTTATAAATTGGTGTGTGTGTGTGTTTGTGTTGGTGTGTGGGTGTGTGTGGGATGTGTGTGGTGTGTTCATGTCTGATTTAAATTCTGATCTTTTCTTTTTTTTTTTTTAAAGCACAACGAGGAAACGAGCGTGCATGAAGAGAAACCTGGATGTGTGCACACATCAGAGTAATTATTCAATAATCAATACGAGCTCTCTCTCTCTCTCTCTCTCCTCACACACACACTCACACACACACCACACACACAACACAAGCAACACAACACACACACCACAACACACACACACACACACACACACACACACACACACACGACCCACACACAAAGCACACACACACACACGTTCCTTATTAGGCTTTCAGGGCTATTGAAAATTTCACCAGTGCTGAAGAGTCTTCTTCGCCTCTTCTTTTCCGAAGTGTCCTACATAACAGACCTACACACGGCGAACGAGGATGTCACGAGGCTGTGCGATGGTCAAAATGGCCCCTGAGAAACGTGGGTGAACATAATCCAGATCATTATTTTCATCTGATTGGACCATACGGTAGACAGGGAATGACGGCCGCGCATTCACGCACACGCACGCACAGCACACAACACACACAACATAACACACACACACACACACACACACCACCACACCACACACACACCCACAACACACACAACACATACAGTGAACAGACCGTTAAACTAAAGAACTAACACACACACACACACACACAACAAACACACACACACCACACACACACACACACGCACGCGCACGCGACATTGTATGCAGTGTAGTGTGTATTTGTGTCCCAAGATGGCGACTAAGCAGCAGCTCTGGTAAATACGTCTTGGGGAAAAAGTGACCGACCACACACGCGGGCTACAGAGCGATACATTTGACGTGTCTTGCATTCAGTGAATTGGACAGGTAGTCGTGTTGCAAAAAAAGATGAGCAAAAGTTTTATGCAGTCAGTGTGGGGCGACAAACTGGAATTTTCGCCTCGTGGAACCTCGCATCGAAGTCGAGTGACCGGTTCTCCCCAAAGCGGGGCACAAGGCGTACGACACGCTAAATCAAGCCAGAGAAGCCATGAGGTTGGCCGGACACCACGACCTACCAGTGTTCAGTGGTGAGGACACATGGTGACTGATGAAGAAACAGAACAGGGCTAAACCAGTACCAAACAACGACGCAGTTTAGCATACAACCCGAGGGGCCCAGGCGTGTGAGTACACCATGACAAAATGCCTTGTGGTTTGTGACAGTGGTAATGATACAGGGCCGTTCTCTAAAACTGTTCGGAGGAGGGCTGTGCCGTTGTAAGTTTCCGTTGCTTGTTTTTTTTAGCTGTGTCCGCTGTTGATTATATTAACCATTTGTATATCAATATGTTCTCCTTTTCACTCGAAGTGTCGAGAATATACTGTATACCATGCTCTCATTTTCTGGCGAAGCTCGAAAAGAGATGGCATGCCCCAACGTGCGCCCCCCATTGTGTACGGGACGACCAGAAAGTTAGAAGAAGAGATCGTTTCACAATTAGCCGATGCCGCTGCCAACGCTGTGCCAGACAACCACACCACCACTCATGTCGGGCCGGTTACACAAGAGGTTTCGAAGATGAACTCAAAAAGGGCAAACAGCACATTCGACACCTGGAGGGTGTCGTGAACACGATGGCCGAACACCCACCAATGTTCAAGCCGTAGAGAGGGCCAGGATGTTGATTTTTCTTTTTGGATTGCCCCCTGTTATGGCCCAGCTCTGCAATGGTCCTCGGCCCCCAGCTCTGGCTGGCATCCAGTCAGGGTGAATCGTCT
>JADBJO010022526.1:0-27810 GCA_016801955.1 Conus betulinus | reverse complement strand
GGCAGAGTATGGTTAGTAGGAAGGGGTAGAGTAAGAGTAGGATGAGAGGGGGTAGATAGAGGTGGAGGGTGAGAGTGAGGGGAGGGGTAGACGTGTGGAGTTAGTATAGATAGCACGTGATTTGGGTGGGAGGGTTGGTATATGATATGGGATCTCGTGGCGCAGATTATTTCTGTTAAGCAAATAAGGGCATTCGCCCCAATTGCGGTTTTTGATCTTGACACTACAAACTGTATTTGCATAGAAAGAAAAGCCCTATTTCCCGTTTTTTCCCCGAGACACGTCCCCCTATGTAATATTAAGATGGGTGCTAGGGTTGGATATATGAAGACATGATTGGAAGGAACAGATGAGTGCTTAGGGGTTGGGTATATTGGCATGGATGGCAAGGAATCATGTGGTTGCTAGGGTTTTGGGTATGTAAACAGGTTGAAGGAATAGATGTGTGGGCTATGGGTGGGTATATGAATGACAGGTTTTTTGAAGAACTGGCTGGGTGCTAAGGCTTACTTGTTTTGTATCTAAGATCCTGCAGTTGGAGAAATGCGATGGGTGCTTGCGGGATGGGTTAGTGAGCACAGTTGGCAGGAATAGATGGGTCTAGGGTGGGTATATGCTACAGGTTGGAAGGAATAGATGGGTCTGCTTAGGGGGTGGGTAGAGGGAAGACAGCGCGTTGGAAGGACTAGATGGGTGCCAGGGTTGAGGTAATATGAAGACGTGTTGAAGGAAGTAGATGGTGGTGCTAAGGCGTTGTATATATGCAGACAGTTGGAAGGATAGATGGTGCTAAGGATGGTATATGAAGACATGGTGCGAAACAGGTATGGATGGATGAGGAGAATGAATGCGGAGTCGGAAATAATGACTGACCATTTGTGGCTGGGGTGGTTGCAAGGATGGATATAGTGGGGGTAAGGAGAAAACGGCCTGGTTACTGCAGCCGCTGGGATGAGAGCCGTTGGGGGGGGGGGTTGGTGGGAAGAAGACTGGGGGGGGAGGGGGGGGGGGGGTGGGGGCGGGAGGGGGCTGTGGGGGGAGCGTGGAGGCGGTGGGGGGCAGGGGCCGGGGGGGGGGGGGGGGTGGTGGGGGGGGTGGGGGGTCGGTGAGTGGGGGGGGGGGGGGGGGGGGGGGGGGGGGGGGAAGAAGGTGGGGGGGTGGGGGGGGGGGGGGGGGGGGGGGGGGGGGGGGGGCAGTGGGTGGTGGGGGGGGGGGGGGGGGGGGGGGGTTGGGGGGGGGTGGGGGGGGGGGGGTGGTGGTGGGGGGGGGGGGGGGGGTGGGGGGGGGGGTGTGGGGGGGGGGTGGGGGGCGGGCGGGGGGGGGGGGGGGGTGGGGGGGTGTCGTGTGGGGGGGAATCGGGGCGCCGGGGGGGGGTCGGGGGGGGTGGCGGCTTCTACCCCTCTCCCTCCCCCTCCCCTCCCTGTGGGTGTGGGTCGTGAGGCACCCCACTCCGCGGTAACTCCCTGGTGGGGGGCGTGCGTAGTCGGGGGAGGGGGGGGGGGGGGGGGAGGGGGGGGGTGGGTGTCCTATAGGGGTGGGGTGGGGCGAGGGGGGGATGGGTCGTATGCCGTCGGGGGTCTATCCCGCGGTGGGGGGGGCTGCACGTGTCTATTTGGGGGGGTAATGGCACCATGGGCCTGATGGGGGGCCAACAAGAGATTCTGCACCAAACCAGTAGAACCGTAGGTTCAACGTCGCTGGGTGTTGTGGACAGGGCGCCTTTGGCGCATACAGGTCCCTCACCAACTACTGGGTCCATTACTCAGGTACGCTGCCTCTCTGCTTTATTATTCTCATTTAAATACCTATAGAAAGCTTGGCAAACCGTACTGTTGGGAGAACATTGGGGGTAGGACGGGACTACCTAGTGGTTTTGTGGGGTGCCAGGGTGAGGGGCTTCCTTGGGGGGGTTGTTATGGGGGGATGAGCTGGTGTGGGGGAGGTTGGGGGGGTGGGACAGGAGGGAGTGGGGTGGGGCGGCCAAAACACCACGTTTGATGTGGTCCGTGACTGGGGTGGGGGGCGGGGGGTGGGGGGTGGAGGGGGGGGTGGGGGGGCGAGTCTAGGGTTAATGAACAGGTCGGTGAGGGTTGGTATTTGGCACGTGGGGGCGTGGGTGGAGGGGGGGGTGGTGATGGGAGCCACCACCAGACCAGCAATCGTCAACTAAATGCTCGCGGGCATATGAGCATCTGATGCTGAAATGAGGGGTCTACACCCCAAACTTGAACAAAATGTAGGGGCATAGTTTAATTTAGGTTCTGTAAACTGTGTAGTTAACAGTTGATGTATACAGCTATGACGAGGCCATTTAATGTGGATATGACTTATAATGTGGTAATATGCGCATATATATGGGTGACTCCTGTAGTACTTGTTGTAACCGCACGGAACCCAATGGGGGGTGGGGGTGGGGTGCGTTGGGGCACACGTGATGATAAACGAATCTACCCAGGGTGGGAACCCACCTGGGAGGGAATACAACACCAAAGCTACGCACGGTATACGATCCTGAAACGAATATGGGGCTGCGGGATGGAAACAGGACACACACACATACACACCAATACACACACACGGAACGCGGATATATATGGCTATCGGCGATAGTAGATAGCATAGGGGGCGGTGAGCTGGTTGGGGTACACACACACCACACGAAAGGTAGACACGCTGTCCTAGAGTGATGCGCAAGATCATGGGAGCTATGGTAATGGTTTGTTCCACTGTTCCGGGCGTGTGGCGTCGCCGACGGGTCAGTACAGACCATGTGGCTTCTTGGCAATCGCTTGTGTCCAGTCCTTAGACTCAAATCCCAGGTTCGTGTCCCTGTCGGTGTAGGGCCGACATTGCAAGTCACTGTGGCCACTCTAGGGCGGGTGTTAACGGAGAAGCGGATAGGATTCGGCGTCATCCGCTCATGTCCCTGGGGACTGTTACGGGTTTCCAATCTAGATCCGCTTTTGGGAGGCCGCCCATGCGTTGTCACACACACAAAGAGGGACAAACATCTGGCAGTTTCCCACACAAGTAATAGCCTCTTGCAGACAGGTAAAATATAGAAGGAGAACTGAAAAAACAATATTAACCCGAAACTACGTGGAGATGCCATGTACAACGGTCTTGCGTTGAGCCATTATGGCTCTGGAAGTCAAGATGTACAGGTACTGCCTTCAAGGGGCAAAAATGGTTGCCAAAATCACAAGATATACCGAGTTGGGTGGATGGGACAGAAAAGAGCTCAACAGAAGAAGCCCATTACCACTACGAGTGAGTCTGTGATTCAGTGCTATAACAGTGCCACATTCCTTGTTGTTGGTAACTTACCACTACATCAGCACAGTTAATCTGATCAGAGATCTGAATATGTCAATGAGTTGTCTTAGAATGTGTTGTTTTTAGTTTTTATTCCTCCTGAAAGAAGCTATTTTTCACCTACTTGATATTGGTTGCCCTGCAGGAATAGAAGAAGCAGCCATGTTTTCCTGAGGAGGGTGGATGGCAGAAGGGAGGTCATGATGAGCTACATGGTTCAAATTGTACATCATTCATTCTGGGACAGTTTTACCTCATGGATGCATTATAAGTAACAGACTGAAAATAGAAGACTGACCTGTAAAATAGTAAAAGTTGTCAATATGGAAATATTTAATGGATGTGTCTCTGAGAGTGTTGCTCAAAAGTCCTGACCAACACTGCAGATGTCTCTATATCTCGGGCCTGGTTGACACCGGGATATATTATGAAAGGAAGCGTAGATTACAGCCCTGTCATGCAGTCTCAGACCAGAATGGAAATCCGTAGCATCATCTTCATCATCCTCATTCTCATCGATTAGCATTAGAAAAAAAAATGGGGGAAAACAGTTGAACTTTTCGACTGGTAAATGCAATTAACGTCACCATTATGAAAGTTTTGACACTGATTGGACACGAGGTTGCAAGCTCTGTTTGGACTACAATGAAAAACTTCTTCAGTGGAAGGAAGAAGCATGGACTGCCCCATGTGAAACAAGACGAGACAAACAGCGGTATTTGCTAACCTGATCTGCCCTGTCCTGTCATGGACTGCCCCATGTGAAACAAGACGAGACAGACAGCGGTATTTGCTAACCTGATCTGCCCTGTCCTGTCATGGACTGCCCCATGTGAAACAAGACGAGACAGACAGCGGTATTTGCTAACCTGATCTGCCCTGTCCTGTCATGAACAAGACGAGACAGACCCCGTGTGAAACAAGACGAGACAAACAGCGGTATTTGCTAACCTGATCTGCCCTGTCCTGTCATGGACTGCCCCATGTGAACAAGACGAGACAGACGCGGTATTTGCTAACCTGATCTGTCCGCCCTGACCTGTTCCAGCAAAGATGCAGTCTCTCACTGACGATCATGGTAAACAGTAGCAGTCAAGGGGTTAATAGTTTACAATGGAACAATGCCACACTATGTAACACACTCATTTTCATATGACATATGTAAACTGAATTCATTTCAAAGTAACGTGAGTCATGACGAAACTTGGGCGGAATGGATTTCATCCACAGATCAAAAAGAATTTGGCAGCAAATAAAAAGACGAATGGCATCTTCCTCAACAATAATGAACAAACGAACATCATCTTTCCACTTCTCTTTGTAGTGAAACTTTCCTGGTGTCTGGAAATTTCCAGCACACCCAAATCTAAGGTTGCAAGTGCGTGTCACAGACACACACACACACACACACACACACACACACACACACACACACACGCATGCACGCACGCACGCACGCACACACGCACACACACAAAAATCGTTGGTGAGAGACAAAAAAGTCTGAGTGAGCTATACAGGTGCCGTGTTGTTTGTAAAGCAAAGAATTATTACGTGACCAGACCACACGTTCTTGCAAATCAGTATGACCTTCTTCAGTCAGGACGAAGATATCGATCGGTTAAATGCAGAAGTGTCAGATTTAAAAAGTTTTAAATGAAGGATTAAAACCTACAGATCTGTTTTCAAGCTAAAAGCTCTCTCCTCAGGGTACAAACTGGGCGCACCACCGGTGTTATATAGTGTGTTGTGTGGGCGCGTGAGCACTGTACGTGTGGCACGTGGCCTGTAGTTTTTTTTATTTTTTTTTTTGGGCGCGTTTCAGGGGGAAAGATTTCCATTTATGCCTGCAATTGTTTATCATTTCTACTTTAGAGTTCAGAGATGCTAGATGGGGTTTTTACATAATATCAGCCACTTTTCTGTAGTGCATAGATTGCATTTTTTTTTTTAGAAATGTTGTTGTATGGTGTTGCTCTTTTTATAATTTTCCATGATATGTTATAATCTATTTTCTTATCTTCTTTAAGCTTCCAAATATATTTGCTTAATTCTGTTTGGTTTTTATATTTTTCCTGCTTGAAAGACTGTTTGTGGTTTGCATATCTGGTTTTAAAACGGTTAGCCGTGATCCCTATGTATGTTTTCTTTATCACTGTCCGTTGTTACTGTAGCTTGGTACACAATATTATTGTAGAGACATTTATTATTCAGAGAGGGGCACTGGTCCTTTTTTGTGCAATTACAAGATGTCCTTTCGTCACCCTCTTTGGTTGTATTGCTTTTGGTTTTATTGGAAGAATCAATTATATTTTTAAGGTTAGGCATACACGAGTACGATAGCTTGATGGTTTTTTTTATTGAATATTTTAGATAGAACATGTTCTTTTGGGAATGATGTTGTAAGGATTCTTAAGAACTCTTTTCCTACGTTAGTTTTTTGTTCTTCCATCATATGGAGGGTTATATACCATATAATCTTTCTTTTCCTGTTTTTCTTATTGCTGTTCGTGTTGTTATCTGGGTTGTATTGTAATTTGTAGTTGTAACCACTTTTATACAGCGCCTCTAGTAATTTACTATTTTTTGTTAGCTTCTACTGTAATTTTTAGGTTATGGCTTTGGAAAATTTTACAAAGTTCTTTCTTCTTGTTTTCAATGGTTTTGGGTTTATTGTTTAGCATGGCAAGGCCATCATCTCTGTATAGGCCAACCTGTTTACCAAGTATTTTCTGTATATGAGACAACATGAAGAGTCCAACCAATTCACAGGTTTCAGCTCCATCATAAGATCCCATCGTGACATCGAATGTGGAGTTTTTTGCTGTTTTTTTTTTTTAATCCAAGTTTCATTGTTTGCTATGGAGGAGGGTTTTCTTGGTGTGGAAAAAAATAATTTCCATCTCAGAATCTGTTATATTTGTGTATTTGTTGGCGAATCTTAAAGCTTTAGTAAGTAATTCCTCATCAATAGAAGGGTAGAAATCCACTATGTCGAAAGTAATGAACATTGTGTGTTTTTTCTGTTTGTTCAATTCTTTAAACCATTGGATAACTTCATAACTATTTTTCCAGAGATTATATTCAGTGTTTTTGTTTTATGTCCTCTATTGCTTTTTCCAGGATTTTTTTTTTTTACTGATCTTGCCTAGTTCAGATTTTGATGGGTTTATTAGTCTGCAAGTAGGGTTGTTATGGAAGTTAGGTTTTGTGGTCTTTAAGGGTTATGAAAGCTTCTTTTATTGCTGTTGTTTCTATCCTATCACCTAAATCCATGTGGTGCACAAGCTCCTTTTCTTTTTTGCAGATGTTGTCATATATAGTCTTATCAGCTTTTTTTTAATTTTTTCTGAATAATAAATGTCTCTACAATAATATTGTGTACCAAGCTACAGTAACAATGGACAGTGATAAAGAAACATACATAGGGATCACGGCTAACCGTTTTAAAACCAGATATGCAAACCACAAACAGTCTTTCAAGCAGGAAAAAATATAAAAACCAAACAGAATTAAGCAAATATATTTGGAAGCTTAAAGATAAGAAAATAGATTATAACATATCATGGAAAATTATAAAAAGAGCAACACCATACAACAACATTTCTAAAAAAATGCAATCTATGCACTACAGAAAAGTGGCTGATATTATGTAAACCCCATCTAGCATCTCTGAACTCTAAAGTAGAAATGATAAACAATTGCAGGCATAAATGGAAATCTTTATCAATGCACCATCCCCTGACACGTCCCCCCTGAACGCGCCCCAAAAAGATAAAAAAACTACAGGCCACGTGCCACACGTACAGTGCTCACGCGCCCCACACAACACACTATATAACACCGGTGGTGCGCCCAGTTTGTACCCTGAGGAGCTCGAGAGCTTTTAGCTTGAAACAGATCTGTAGGTTTTAATCCTTCATTTTAAACCTATTTTAAATTGTTATGTCGCTCCCTGTTTTGGTTGAGCACTTTTAACACTCTGAGTGGCCTTTTAATTCTAATTATATATATATATATATATATATATATATATAGAGAGAGAGAGAGAGAGAGAGAGAGAGAGAGAGAGAGAGAGCACAGACACAATCAGCCGTGTCTCCCTGATGAGTCCGATCCAGCGTACGAAAGCCTCGGAGCAGGCGACACATATAGATCTGTCTTCGGGAGGGATTGCGATAGTTTCCTCATGCAGCTAGTGAAGGGGTTTTCATATTTATGATATACATTTTCCCATTTATTCCATCTTCAATTTTTTTTTCCCTCTCAATTTCTGATCTTTGCAAATCATTACTATAATGATGGAAGAATTGTTGTTAACCTGCACTTGTTTTTCCCCCACTACTTAATTGTTCAGCATTATGTATATATATATATATATATATATATATATATATATATATATATATATATATATATATATATATGGCTGCTTTGGGGATGCTGTTGGATTCTTTTTTTTCAACTCTTGGTGGCGAGAACACCACATAATTATGGACTGTTGTGTGTCTCTATTTGACACCAAGAACACTTACACAATCAGCCATGTCTCCCTGATGAGTCTGATCCAGCGGGTGAAAGGCCTAGGAGCAGGCAATACAAATAGATCTGCCTTCGAAGGGGGGTTCGATGGTTACCTCAGGCAGTTAGTGGTGGGTTTTCTCATATATATCTAATATACTCCCCCATTTTCTTCATCTTCATTTTTTTTTTTCTTTCTTTTTAAATTCAAATCTTGGCCAAGTCATTACTGTAATGACTGAAGAAATTGATAGCCTGCACTTGTTTTCTCCCCTCCCACTACATACTTGTTCAGCATTACACACACACACACACACACACACACACACACACACACACACACACACACACACACACACACACACACACACATATATATATATATATATATATATATATATATATATATATATATATATATATATATATATATATATATATATATATATATATAGAGAGAGAGAGAGAGAGAGAGAGAGAGAGAGAGAGAGAGAAATAGATAGATAGATAGATGGATAGATAGATAGATTCGTGACGATGTCAGTAAATCGTTCAACACAAGGTGGTATCTTAAACACCCTATAAGTAACAAACCTGTCACAGGTGTAGGTTTAAACACTCTTGTTCTGGTGCCTACGTTTTTGTTTGTTTCAATCATTCAATAACAATGTTAACTGTTTTTAAGGCCTTCACTACCCCATACATTAGCTAAAACCATAAGAATACAAGCATATATTTGTGCATTTGTATCCCAATCTGTTTCACATCAGTGTCAAGACTGTATTTACTGCCAATTTACCGTTTTCCAGCTTTGCATTCTATACCCAGTCACTGATGCATTTCACGTACGAGTTTAATCATACGTTACATCTCAACGGTAACACACACACACACACACACACACACACACACACACACACACACACACACACACACAGTGAAAGAGAGAGACTCCAAATTAATATACGATTCGACATATTTTCCACAGTTTGTTCAAGAGAATTCGCCTGGAGAAACGGTTGTGTGCAAACTGGCCAAGTACTTGGTAAAATGTCAACGTTAAAAACTGAACTTTTGATTTCTGTTGGAGGGGACGTTATCACACAAAATGTACATTCATTTCTGTTGGAGGGGACGATATATACACACAAAATGTACATTCATTTCTGTTGGAGGGGACGTTATCACACAAAATGTACATTCATTTCTGTTGGAGGGGACGATACACACAAAATGTACATTCATTTCTGTTGGAGGGGACGTTATCACACAAAATGTACATTCACTTCTGTTGGAGGGGACGATACACACAAAATGTACATTCATTTCTGTTGGAGGGGACGTTACACACAAAATGTACATTCACTTCTGTTGGAGGGGACGATACACACACACAATGTACATTCACTTCTGTTGGAGGGGACGATACACACACAATGTACATTCATTTCTGTTGGAGGGGGACGACACACACACAATGTACATTCATTTCTGTTGGAGGGGACGATACACACAAAATGTACATTCATTTCTGTTGGAGGGGACGATACACACAAAATGTACATTCATTTCTGTTGGAGGGACGATACACAAAATGTACATTCACTGTTGGAGGGGACGATACACACAAAATGTACATTCATTTCTGTTGGAGGGGACGATACACACAGAATACATTCATTCATTCTGTTGGAGGGGATGATACACACAAAATGTACATTCATTCTGTTGGAGGGGACGATACACACAGAATGTACATTCATTTCTGTTGGGGGGGACGATACACACAGAATGTACATTCATTCTGTTGTCTTTCCGGAAAGCTGGCTTCCCAACTTTGTTTCACTAAAGAATTGGTGGTGATGATAAAGCAGCTTGATTTCATAAATACCTAGATGAATGATTTCGATGCAGAGTCAGCGGTAGATAAGCTTTCACCTTATGTGTTGTACTAAAAGGCCTGTAAAAAAGAAAATCAGTTCTGCCTTATTGACATGAACATTGCATTTAAGCACTCTGCACGAAACCAGTCCATCCCTATAAATTTGAAGAACATCCTCATGTGCATCAGTCTTGATTCAGGCGGCCTTTACCAAGTCTGTGCCTACTTCTATTAACTATGGCATCCGCCTGTCTTGAGAGACAATGATGTTGCGCCATGGATCAGTCAGTGAAGTTGCCCAGCGCCTGCTGTGGCAGAAAAGACCAATCTTGGAGTGGCAGACTGTTGCTGTTGCTGCAGGTGAAGTCTTGGTCACCAGAGTCTCTGTGGGTGCCTACGCAAATCTTTACCGTCTGCGGCGCCTCCGTTCTTCCCACTGGGCCTCTTTCCTCTGCTCTGCTTGTTTGCTGCCAGCTTTGGTGGTGGACCGCCGGCTACCCGGTCTGAAGCTGGTGTCTCCAGGTCTGCTGGGTCCAGGCTGCTTGCCCTCTGGTCGCGCTAGCATACATCCTTGTAGCGTTGGGCGGGCCGTCCTGTGGGTCTGGAGCCCTATAGCCAGCTCGCCGTACAGCATGTCCTTTGGGATGCGACCGTCATCCATGCGGCTGACATGGCCAAGTCAGCGCAGGCGTCTCTGAGTCAGCATGGCGAACATGCTGGGCATGTCTGCTTGGGCTAGGACATCCTTGTAAATCTGTACCTGTGTACCTAAACAATTACAAAACTTACATATCACATCAAACTTCTTTTGTAGAGTTTTCGTCGAATCAAATAAACACTAGACAGCCCTATATGGTTGTCTAATTTCATGCTTTTTTTTTACAGTTTAGCCTACCCTAATTCGAAATTGAAAATGAAATGAGACAGGGAACAGTAAACAATAAACAGTAAACAATTAGGGTAACTTTTGTTCCAATAAAAAATCTAACGCAGAGTAACTTTTATTTAAGACTGGCACAGCGTTTTAAACTTTAATGAAGTCAGACAAATACAAAGACGAACAATCTAATAGTGGGGGGGAAAAAACAAGCGCAGACCAACAACTCAACTGTCTTCATAATAATGACTTGGCAAAGATTTGGACTTAAGGGGGGGGGGGGGGGGGGGGGGGGGGGGGGGGGGGAAGATGAAAAAAAAACTGGGAACATGAAATTAAGAACATATATTTATAGATATGAAAACTCTTCACTAGCTGCATAAGGGAACCATCGCAATCCCTTTTGAAGGCAGATCTATTTGTATTGTCTGCTCCGAGGCCTTTCGTCAGCTAGATTGGAACTCATCAGGGAAACACGGCTGGTTGTGTCTGCGCTCCTGGCGTCAAATAGAGACACACCACAGTCCATAATACCGTGGTGTTCTAACCACCAAGGGTGCAAAAAAGAATCCAATGCCCTAACACATATTAAAACTAGATCATTGTTTGTCTCTCATTTCACGCCTGAGAATCTTTCGAGCGCACATACATGTCCCTTTTGGCAATGTGACGTCGCATCCTCTAGCCTCATAACTCAGCACTATACTGAATAGATGATCTAATCACTGAGTCGAATGTTTCCGGAAAAGTACACTGGCGATCTTGTTTTAATCTTACCATATATTTTTGCAGATTAATTGCAAAGCAATTAAAGCTTAACTTATAAAGTTATGGCACGTTATTACAAAAACGAAGCCTTGTTGAAAACGAAATTCTTTGCTATTGGTAGGCATTAACAACAGGCATACTATTCCGGTGTCATTCAGTTCAGTGACAGATGCATACCCGCTATTTTGAAACACAACGAATCTACTTCCATCCATGTTCATGCTGACCTGTAGACGCTGTCTGAAACTACTTCTGACCTGTGTCTGATGACCAGTCCCTGTTTCAACCTGTCAGCCACATCATCACACCAGTGGGAATATAAAGAGCTCAATTTTGTTTGCGCATAAATGGCGTACTTTTTTTTTTTTTTTTTTTTTTAATCCAACATTTGGAGATTACAGGTGCGCAAAAAGAGGACAGTGCGCAGAGTCAACACATCAGCAGCATTTCCGTAAGTCGCACCCACAAACACCTGACTCACAAAACAAAACAGAAAAAAAAAAGGAAAATACATCAAAGCCAAAAAAAACAAACAAACAAACAAACAAACAAACAAGTCAAAGCAAGCACAATACAATTTCAACTACATCTGTCTGCACTTAATTTCCTTTCTGATGTAACGTAAGGGCATAATATGCAGTACAGCATGATACAACTTAGTACAATAAGAAAATACAATCAATCCAAAACAATCTGTTCAGTGGAGTGCTCCTTTGTTAATACTATACAACTGGCCCTGACACCAGATCTTCACACAGTATTGGTTCGACCTTTAGGTGACTTCAGCTCAAAACACCCTAAACTTGACCTTAAGCTAAAGCTAAAACCTGTCCTTTTTTTCAGAATGTCAATTTTAATCCATGCTTCTTTCATTCTACTTTATTGACCGACCGATCTTGACATAATTTCTTAACAGCCTTAGAACTGACCTTAGTTTTATCTTGAATCTCATCCTTTTCTTAATATGAAGAAGACCTGAAAACTGATTTTTGTTCTAAGTAAGTTTTTTCTTCTTCTTCTTCTTCTTCTTCTTCTTCTTCTTCTTCTTCTTCTTCTTCTTTTTCTTCGTTTTTATTTTTATAATTGTAACTCAGGATCATAGTTACCCTTATTCAGTGTTCCAATAAATGTGTGTACTGACTCCATTTTTGTTCAAAATCAAAGCGTTTCATTTCCAGATTATGGGAGTATTTTTCCATTTGATATCTTAATTTTAATTCTTTAAAGAATGTTTGCACTGATGGTCTTATTTTGTTCATTCTGCATTTATATACGTAGAATTTTCCCAGTAGAATTATAAGGTCAAGAATTTCATCTGTTTTTGTGTTGTCTTCAATGCCAAAGAGAATCAGTTCGATGTTTAAATGACAGCCTGTGACACGTTGCACATTTTTTCTCTCAGAATTAGTTGTAGTTCTATCCAAAAAGAACGAGAAAAAGTCACAGTTGTATAGATAGTGTTGGATGGTATCTTTTTCTTGGTTACAAAAGTTGCACATGTCACTGTTAAACTATTCCCATCTTCTTTAAAAACGGTATTTGTCACTAAAATTCTGTAACATATCTGAGAGTTGAAACCACTTTAGTTTTATTTCCGATATTCTCGTAACTTTTTTTAAAACCTTTTCCCAGTCAACTGGTATACTAAATTTTTCTTCCCAGTGCACAAAAGGTTTAATATTTAGAAATTCTATTTTATTAGTAGGATATCATAGTACCTTTTAGTTCCTTTGGATACACAGATTATCGAACGTATTGCCTTTGTACAGGAGTCGCCTACATTATCGTTAATGACAATTTGTCTTGTTCTTTTTATACTGTTTAATTGTTTGTAAACAACTAATGTATTCTAAGAAATTTACTTTGCTATTGATCTTGTGTGAGAAAGAACTGTAACTTAAGAATTCTCTCATTGCTGTCTACAAGATCTTTGACGAATACAACATTCCTCTGTGCCCAGTCTTTGTAATAAAAGACTTCATTCGCAATTTTAAATTTATCATTATAAAAGATTGGTTCAGCTAACAGCTCATTTCCGTCCTTAAGTTCAATTGTCTACAAAATTTTACATACGCTGAGAAGACATCTGTCCAAAACTGGTTTGACATGTTCGGTTCAAAACGTTTGGGTCCGTAACTTTGTATCAAATTAATTTCTGGACATAACAGTCTTGTTATATGAATCCACTTTGGGGGTTGAACTATGATCTTTCTCAGCCAAGCTAATTTCAATGCCTCTATGTATGTCTTGATCTCAGGAATACCAATGCCTCCTTCTTCGATATTGTGTACAGAGTACTTTCTCTGGATTTTGTCCGGTTTTTTCATCCCATACAAAGTTAAAACACATTTTCTGTATGTGTTTGATCTGAGTGTCTGGAGGATTTGGAAGCAATATCCAGAGATAGATGAGTTTTGATAAAACTAAAGATTTGAGTATCGCCACTCTACCTAGTGGCGTAACAGTCCTTTGCAACCATATTTTGAACAGATGTTTTACCACTAATAACTTGTCTTTCATATTTATTTCTGTGACACTTCTGATATCGTTAGTAAACCAGAGCCCTAATATTTTAAATCTAAGAGGGATTCCATTCCATATCTTTATTCACGCTATATATATTCGAAGAGTTTTTTCTTGCTACCTAACCATACGTTGAATGTTTTTGAATAATTCAATTTCAGTCCTGATATAATTTCAAACTCATTCAGCCTTTGGAACAGCTTTTCATAAGAGTTTCTGTCACCTTCCAATGTAAAAGATGTATCATCTGCAAACTGACAAATCTTAAATTCTGTGTCAGCCATTTTAATACCTTTTATATCTCTCATCATCTCTTATTTTACAAGCGAGTATTTCCGCACATAAAATAAATAAATAGGGTGATATTGGATCTCCTTGCCTGCAACCTCTTTCTATTTTGAAATTAAAGGACATTTTCCATTTACTAACACATAAGCTTTTATGTCGTTGTAAAAGACAGATACCCCATTTACGTATATTTCATCTCCAAAACCAAAATCTTTTTAGTGTTTTATCCATGTATGACCAGCTAATGGAGTCGAATGCTTTCTCAAAGTCAATAGAGACTAATAAACCGGGTAATCGTTTTTTTCTCAAGGTAATGGATAATGTCATAAATAGTTCTAATGCTGTCCCCTATGTATCTTCCAGGAACGAATCCTGTTTGGTCTTCGTTTATGAGTTTAGGCAAGATTGATTTAATTCGACTGGCTATAGACGCTGATCCGATTTTATACACAACATTTAGGAGAGTTATTGGTCTCCAGTTCTTAAGGTATTCTTTGGGTTTATCTCCCTTCGGTAGACAAATTATGATTCCTTCTTTCTGTGTAACGGACATTTCGCCTCTAAAGAACCCTTCATTTAAGGAACGAACTACAAAATTGCCTAACTGTTTCCAGAAGAATTTGAAAAAAAATAACTGTCATCCCCCATCTGTACCTGGACTTGTGTCATTTTGCATTAATTTTAGAAACTTTTGACGCTTCTTCTAATGTTATGCGTCCTTCTAACTTATCAGATTCTGTTTTTGATAACCTAGGCAAATTATGAAAGTAGTCTTCCATAAGGATATCGTCTGTGTTTTTTTGTCCTTGTATAGTGTTTGATAAAAAAATTCTCGTTTCTTTAAGTAGATCATCTGTTTCAGATAGTATTTCCCCTCGTTTTGTCACAAGTTTCGTCATTTGTTTGCTAATAAAGTGCCTCTTTTCCAAAGAAAAGAAATATTTCGTTGTTTTTTCACCCTGTGACGCCCATCTAGCTTTTTGATCGAAGAATTATACCGTCTATCTTCTTTTTTCTAATTTCACTCAACTCTCCTCTTTTTCTCTCTCTTGTAGTACCTTTAAATCAGATTCGTTTAAGGGTGAGTTTTTTTTTCTAGTTCTACAATGTTTTTTTCTAAAATTTGTGTTCTGTGTCATCCACCTTTTTTTTTTCTCTTATACTATACGATATGGTCTGAGCTCTTATCTCCATAAGTAATACATCGAGGAACAGCTGATCAGAGATAGTAAATTGAATTTGGTCACTAGGAATTTTGCTCTATGTTATGTCGATCGTATGGTAAAGCTGCGTACTGCTCTTTAGTTTTCTTGATAGTTTCTTTAACAAGTTCAATATAAGAAGTATTTTTCAGTAAAGATGAATTAAATTCCAAAGACTTCTCTGTCTTACTCCTGCTTTATATTTCAGACTGATACAAACAAGAGAGTGATCACTTCTGTGTCCATATAAAATGTCAGCTTCCTTAACATATGTGATCAGCGAATCGGACACAAGGAAAAAAATCTAAACGGCTTTGTTGGAGGGGATTGAGTCTTCTCCATGTGTATCTGTGAGCTTCAGGGTTGAGTTCTCGTCCAAATATCAACAAGTTCCAAGTTTAACATCATATCAATTTACCTTATCCTGAGACTTAGGATTGTTGATATTTTTTATAATTATGGTAGTCAAGGTTTGGGTAATAACCAGGTTCCAATCTCCGGCTACGATTATGTTAGGGATCCCGAAAATTTTCTATTCTTTTTTGTAATTCTGCATAGAAAGATGGTTGGTCCCTATTTGGTCCATAAATGTTAACCAATAAATATCTTTTTCCATAGTGTTTAGCACTAATATTATATAATTTCCTTTTTTCATCTTTTACTGTCTTTTTTATCTTAAATTCAAAGTTGTTATTTAACAGAATAGCTACTCCTCTAGATTTACTACTATTCGATGCGAATATGCATTCATAACCCCATTCTGCTCTAACTTGACGATATATTTTTTGACTGAAGTGAGTGTCCTGTAGTAAGTAGATAGAATGATTTTTCTGACGAAGAAACTGAAATACATCTCTTTCTTTTCTGAAGATTTCCTAAGCCCCTGGCAGTTAAGTGATGATATCGTTATATTACTCATTTTGTCTTACTCTTTCTCTTTATTCAAGAGCACTTTGACAATGTTCATTGCTACATACCTCAACCTTCGTTTTGTTCTTTCAATTGTCTGGTATAATAAAAGGATCGAACCACTTACCACAAAAAGGAAACAATCTCAAAAAAATCACGTCTGTTTAACATACTAGACGTGTTTACCCTATATTGCACATGACAAACAAACAAGTAAAAATATCCAAAAACAGTTCTGAAAAAATGCATTCCTCTGACCATCGTATGCGAACATGTGTGCAGTTCGAAGAGGAGAAAGGCAAACATTATCTGAATTCGAATTTACAGAGAAAAAAAACCCAAAATCTGACAGCACTCAACAAAAATCACAATTTATCACAAAATCACAAAAATCACAAACGGTGTGCAAGTTCACTTTTTTTTTTTTTTTTTTTTTTTTAATACATATCACCAATAATCATCATTGGGTTTTTTTTTTTCCCCTTCCATTTTTCTTTTTATGAGACGAATGATAAAAAAACACAAAGGACAACAACAGCTTCGTAGTTTGAGATGACTACTGAGTGCCATGAGGTGTGTCTGTAAGAACAATTACAAGCGCTTCGGATTGCCCATGTATGCAGGTCTCAAATGTGTGTGCTTCTGTACCTGCTCTATGTGTGTGCTCGCGCATGCGCGCGCACGCGCGCTCGAGAGCACGCGCGCGCGCACGCGCGCACGCGCAAGCGCGCGCGCGCACACACGCGCACACGCGCACGCGCGCACACCCGCGAACCCCACGTGAAAGGGTTAACAGACTCCCAGCTTCTCTGCTTCTAGGGTTCTGTACAGTCATGGAGCGCTGCGCTGTCACAACAATATTCCACTTGGAAAGGTTTGACAGGTCTCGCTATGTTTTAATACAGTAACAAAACCTTGTGCCTACTGCCATGTGCTCCGTTTTACTTTGAATTCCCCAAAGTGTATGAAATTACCATCTTCCCTTATAAGTTGATTATCCTGTTAAAAAAAAAAAGAAAAAAAAAAAAAAAAGAAAGTACATTCACACCTTTCTTTTATTACTTTCACGTTTCTCTCATTCTTACAAATTTAATGAACGCATTCTGATGAGTACTCGTTTTCATCTGTATGACAGCATTTCATTGAAAGCTTTTTGTAGTTTTTCAAATAACCTTTCAGCGACAACCTGTCTCAGTTTTTCCGTTGATTTTTATTTTCAATTTCAGAGAGCGCTGTGCTGTAATCCCTTCAGGAGACCGAAACAGACTGCTGCCTTTCTAAAAACAGGCCGCCTGCCTCAAGATCTTCCCACCGGGAACATACTGTCAGATCACAGACAAACTGACCTTTTCAAGAGTTTCCCAGAGCACGCTATATTTGTGCAAACATGACGCTGTTCAGGAGTACAAGTGTGCATGTTCGCATAATCCCATTATCGCAGGCAGCATGACAATGGAGAGGGCGCACTTGCATATTGTGCACACACCAGGGTTTTCCCCCTTTTCTCGTGGTTTGAATATGGCGTCAGTTCAGGTCTGACGATATTGGTTTTTTCCCCAGAGAGAGATTCGCTGCCTATCTTTTCGTAAAGATAAGTGAACTTTTTGTTTATTATATCGTTTGTTTGTTTTGTCAGAAAAAAAACGCACTCAGCAGCCATAATGCCGGGAACGGTCATATTTCTCATATGTTTTTAGTAATGAGGGACGGCTGTTCCAAACTGTAGATTCATCTATGCATGGCCTAGATTCGCCAAATCAGTATTAGCATGCAAAACAGGGTGCAAAATAACATCTTTTCACACGCATTACACATGATTTTAAACAAGTATTTCTATGAGACGTTACAAACAACAGACAGTAACAAAACGCACAAATTGATCATGGAAGTCAGTATGAAACGTAACAACATAGGTTGTGAGAGAGTCGCACAGCAGTGAGGAGAGATTTGAACCAGAGATCAGTTACAACCCGAGTGGTTTAGCTTTCTCTCTCTCTCTCTCTCTCTCTCTCTCTCTCTCTCTCTCTCTCTCTCTCTCTCTCTCTCTCTCTCTCTGTCTCTCTCTCTCTCTCTCTCTCTCTCTCTGTCTCTCACACACACACACACCGCACACACACACACACACACACACACACACACACACCACACACACACACACACACACACACAGAATCTTTTGCTCTGGTAAAAGTGTGACTCCTGTCTTACGTCAAACGTCTTACATGTTACGTATGTTACGTATTATCGCTACAATAGTCACTGTATCACTATGTTACGTTACGTACGCTACAGTAGTCACTGTATGTTACGTATGTACGTATTATCGCTACAGTAGTCACTGTATGTTACGTATGTACGTATTATCGCTACAGTAGTCACTGTATGTTACGTATGTTACGTATTATCGCTACAGTAGTCCCATGTATGTTACGTATGTTACAGTAGTCACTATGTTACGTATTATCGCTACAGTAGTATGTTACTGTACAGTGTTACGTATATTATCGCTACAGTAGTCACTGTATGTTACGTATGTTACGTATTATCGCTACAGTAGTCACTATCGTCAACAGTGAACTTATTTCGCGCCATGTTCGATCCATTGCATACGTGGAAATTTGTCCTCCGAGAGGCTGTCTCTCTGTAAAGCAATAAGATGCTGATCATTTGCTTCATGTAGACTGCCTGCGTTAAGACTTCCACAACACATTCTAGACTGAAGAGAAAAAAACAGGAAAAGGGAATCTGGGGGGGGGGGGGGGTAGGGGGGGGGGGGGGGACCTACACACAATTTTTCTCAGAAAAACAGTTTATAGAGAAAGAGTTTGACAGATTGTACCACTAACACTGATGTAAAGGGTAATATGCATTGTTGAAAGGATTCTTGAAGATTGACTTTGTTGATTACCTCTGGATTCTAAAAATGTCAATCTTAGTGCACCTGTCCATAAATGCTGGATAGGCTCAAAAATGATCTGAAGCAGCAGAATCAGTCAGGAGGCGGGGTATTGCAATGCAGACTGAAAACAGGTGACAGAGACAACCTTGTACCGATGTTCACCACTGCTGTTTACTTGCTCCATCCCTCGGCGCCCATTGAGCTGGTCACTTGCAGGTGATGCGCCGTTGGGGGCAGTCTTGCACCGCTGCCAGAACCGGAGAGTTTGACTCCACACTGGATTCTCTTTCAGGCTGAGAGTGGTCACAGGATGAAGTGGATGCTGAAGAGGGAGCAGACCAGTCCCATGTGGCAGGGGTTCTCAAACTCCTGTGGGCGGTTTCAAACCAGCTTTTCTTCTTCTGCCTTTCCTTTGCTTCCATGTGAACGGTATGAGGAGACGGGGTTAAGTCGCAATGGGTTTTCACAGGAAAGTTGTTAGCGTTAGCCAGAAAACGGATGCAACCAGTCGCAGTCAGAAACAGCATGATGTGTAATGTGTGACCCTCGTCCATCTGTATAGGTCAGAGCGCGTACTTAGAAGCTCAAGCATGGCAACTGATGATCATAGATGTTCTGTTTAAGATGAAAAAAAAAAATAATAAGTCTGTGTTCACTGACCCTGCGTCGTTTTTTCAGCTTTTTAAAATTGGACGTATGCGTTTGCTTTGCTGTGTGTGTGTGTGTGTGTGTGTGTGTGTGTGTGTGTGAGTGGTGTGAGGAGGAGGGGTGTGATTTGTCTTTTCTTATGTTACATTGCACTAAACATACGTCTATCAAGACTTGGTCAGTTCTCCAGAAAAGGAAGATGTGTGTCACCTTGTAACACTCCTTATTTTCTTTAATGCTTACAAATTTTACTTCATTCCGTGTCTTGTTACTAGTGTCCAATGTTGGTCAAGGTTTATGAAAGTAACATTTGAAACTGGCGACATTCCTTGAAATGTTTGTCAGTTGTGTCTTTTCATTCTAACACTAAACGAATCAGTGTTTACTTTGGTCACCTTGGTGTTTGAAACTAGAGCCATTTTTTTTCAGATCTGATCAGTAAGTGCTTTGAAACACAGCCAGTCTCCTCCGTTCTAATTTGAGCGACTCAAAAATTTATTCAGTTTATATCCCTTGATAGGCTGGGAGAAATTTACTTATCACATGACCTTTATTGATCTTTTTGGTTTTGTATAGCACTTCACAGGTTCTCGTATTTCTCCGGGCCAGCTTGTATGTTTAGTAGTTTTTTTTTGACCCCAACTTACAGCAGCGATAATCAGATACACAACTTTAAAATACATTTTTGATGAATACCCATAGGTTGTTCACGTACATTAAAACACGTCGATGATACCGTCAGAACTATGCAGCGTTTGTAACAGCAGAATGTGAAGTTGTTGTTCTTCTTCTGCCTCTCCTTTGCTTCCATGTGAACGGTATAGGAGAGGAGACGGGGTTAAGGACAGGAAAGTTGTTAGCGTTAGCCAGAAATGGATGCAACCAGTCGCAGTCAGAAAACAGCATGATGTGTGTGTGACCCTCGTCCATTTGTATTGGTCAGAGCGCGCGTACTTAGAAGCTCAAGCATGCAACTGATGATCATAGATGTTCTGTTTAAGATTAAAAAAAAAAAAATAATAAGTCTGTGTTCACTGACCCTGCGTCATTTTTCAGCTTTTTTAAATTGGACTTTTGCGTTCTGTGTGTGTGTGTGTGTGTGTGTGTGTGTGTGTGTGGTGTGTGTGTGTGTGTGTGCGTGCGTGCGCGCGCGCGCGCGCGTGCGTGCGTGTGTGTGTGTGTGTGTGTGTGTGTGTGTGTGTGTGTGAGGGGGGTGAGGAGGGGTGTAATTTGTCTTTCATCTTTTACGTAGCACTAAACATACGTCTATCAAGATTTGGTCAGTTCTCCAGAAAAGGAAGGTGTGTGTCACCTTGTAACACTCCTTATTTTTCTTTTTAATGCTTACAAATGTTACTTCATTCCCATGTCTTGTTACTAGTGTCCAATGTTGGTCAAGCTTTATGAAAGTAACATTTGAAACTGGCAACATTCCTTTAAAATGTTTGTCAGTTGTGTCTTTTCATTCTAACACTAAACGAATCAGTGTTTACTTTGATCACCTTCGTGTTTGAAACTAGAGACATTCTTTTTTTCAGATCTGATCAGTAAGTGCTTTGAAACACAGCCAGTCTCCTCCGTTCTGATTTGAGCGACTCAAAATGTATTCAATTTATTTGACTTCATATCGCTTGATAGGCTGGGAGAAATTTACTTATCACATGACCTTTATTGATCTTTTTTTGTTGTGTATAGCACTCTACAGTTTCTCGTATTTCTCCGGGCCAGCTTGGATGTTAGTTAATTTTGTTTGACCCCAACTTACAGCAACGATAATCAGATACATGACTTTAAAATACATTTTTGATGAATACCCATAGGCTGTTCACGTACATACATTAACACGTCGACGATACCATCAGAACTACACAGCTTTTGTAACAGCAGAATGTGAAGTTGTTCCTACCTTACAGTCCACCGATACAGGAGACATTGAGGAGCAGCCATAGAGAGCTCGACACCAGAAGGTTTTCAGTGAACCATCTTTTCCTGCAGGTGTTTCGGCCCTGAACGGCTGCCACTCTAAGTGGGCCGGGCCACACACGGGTCATAACACCTAGAGCCCTTCTGTTGTCAGAAACACTCAGTGCTGGGCGTCTCAAGGCACAATCATCTTGTGACGGATGTCTTGTCTACATAGCCACTGCACGCCTATTCACTTGGGTGTTTCGTCTTTAAAAAGTTCGCTTTTGTTCCTCCTTGACCAGATCCAGCTGGAACACTTTTTAGCTGCCTCTGCCATTGCCTTCAGGTTCTGGTCCTCTCCTAACCAGAAATCAAGATCCGTTCCATGATAGCACAGGCTGATGAACCTACAGAGCCCCGTGCCCCAACTTGGTTGTGGCATGGAAGCCGAATTCCGCCCAGCTGCTGGTTAGACTGTCGTCCCTCTCAGTCTGGTAGATGTGAACGTTCTCTCCATTGTGTTTTGTACGGCACATGAATCAGAATCGCCTGTTTTGATGAGTCTGATGAGTCTGAGTGGAGTTCTAAATGCACCCCCATGCCACTTTTTCTGGTGATCTCTGAATGATTTTATCAGTGTGGGAGGTCTGCTGTGCATTCTCAGTCATTCATTCTATCCAGCAAGCTAAGCTTCCACGTTCAACATGACACTGCTGATTCAGACTATGACCCGTGACCCTTTTCTGTGTAGATTGTCGCTGGAGTTTCTGGTGGCGTCACTTTTCCTGTGGCAATGCTTATCGCATGTACAATCTCGTTAAGCTCTTGGTTGCGTCTTCATGTGTGTTCTTCCCTGGGTTAGCGCTGTTGTGCAGTAACTCGGGACCTGTTCCACTGTCTGTATACCCTGACGGTGCAGACACGCGGGATCAGCTGGTCTCCATTCCGCCGGCTCTGAACTCGACAGCAGTGGGTCATATGTAGGTCTTGAAGACGAACAGGACCTTATGACATGTTTCAACCCAGCGAGAGACGTTCTTGGAATTAGTATTATCACGCAGTCCGTTGCCCCTTCTAGCATCCCCTTCTTTCTACAACTCATGAATTGTCATGTCTGTCTGTGAATTTATTTTTGCCTTTGACGATTACTTCGTTCCTGGCAGTCCCTATCTGTTGGTTTGGGGGCGTTCTCTCATTTTCTTGATGCTGGAGTTTTTTGTTTGCCACGTCCACGTTCATCTTCTCAGCAGAGACAACACTTTAAAGTTTCTAACGCTCTGGGGATAGTGGCTTCTCGACAGTGTCTGCTGATGATGAAGAAGACAAGTTAGGAAGTTTGGAAAGGAGTAAGAAGGTGATTATGAAACAAACTGCTAAGTTTTCAACAAGCACTGCTGCTTCCCACAGCGGTGAAGAGAGTGTTGCCAGCGCCACGGACTGAGGACGACTTGTCCCTGGCAGTGCTGGCTGTGCTGACCCAGACAAATAAACGTTTTCCAGCTGAACTCATGAATGCTGAGTAAAATCAGCGGTGGGGCTATGAAGACCCGTCATCAATCCTGGATTGATACTGCATTTCAAACACCGTCAGCGCCACTTGAGCCAGTTCCTGATGGAAAGTAGAACACTGCCTCTGAGTTCTTTGGGAGTTTGTCATTGGCAACATTTTGCAAGTCCTATGTCAAGTGTCTCTCTGCTTCATTAAGTGCAGGAACTGCTTCGCGTGTTGTATTCAGTGAAATAAACTATGAACTGACCACATCTTTAAAATGTTAAGTGCTGCATGCACCAAATATGAACAAGCAAATAGCAAGGCAAATCGCGACGCGTTTCACCCCTTAGGTCTTCTTAAGGCAAGATCAACACACTCTGGACAATGAAAATGAAGGAGCAGTCACTCATCCCATTGACTTTGGCGCAAGATGGGCGTTCTTGATTTTCACTGTCCTAAGTGTTGATTGTCTTGCCTGAAGAAGACCTAAGAGGTCGAAACGCATCGTCTTGTGTCTTGTGATTCGTTTGTTCACATTTGGCGGATACAGTGCTTAACTTTTTGAACGATTTGTTTAGGTTTTCGCCCGCAGCCGCCTAACTTTGCAACTAAGTATAAACTGACCGTACAAGAACTGATGAGAGCCGCCGATTTGTCGCACACGCCGATTTGTCGCACATGTATTGGTGTGTGTGTGTGTGTGTGTGTGTGTGTGTGTGTGTGTGTGTGTGTGTGTGTGTGTGTGTGTGTGTGTGTGTGTGAATGGGAGAGAGATATGAAGAGAGAGAGAGAGAGAGAGAGAGAGAGAGAGAGAGAGAGATGAGAAGAGAGAGAGAGAAATGAAAAATTGAAAATGAAAATGAAATGAATGAAATGAAAAATCTTTTAATTATTTTGCAAAAATAGCAAATAGCTTTCAGGAGACCGTGGGAACCTATAGTACATTGGGCGCCACGCATTCTCTCTCTCTCTCTCTCTCTCTCTCTCTCTCTCTCCTCTCTCTCTCTCTCTCTCTCTCTCTCTCTCCTCTCTCTCTCACACACACACACACACACACACACACACACACACACCACACACACACACACACACACACACACACACTGCCTGTCTGTCCGTCTGCCTCCCTCTCTCTCTCTCTCTCTCTAAAATCTCTCTCTCTCTCTCACTCTCTCTCTCTCATTCACACACACACACACACACACACACACACACACAACACACACACACACACACACACACACACACCTATACATGTTCGACAAGCAGCGTGAGGCTGAACCGCCGATTTGTCGCACGTGCGACAAATCGGGCGTGTGCGACAAATCGGCGGCTCCCAATTCACATGTATCAAGTTCAATACTTCTAGTGCTTCTAAGCCTGACGTATCAAACATGACAGATGATTTAACTCAGGAACTGTTGGACGTATTGACTCAAAACCCCTAATGTTTTGTGTAAGATAGAAAAATCACATAGATAAATGCATAGATAGATACGCACGTAGATATGTAAGTATATTCATCGACAGATAGATCATCCCTGCTAAGTTCCAACACAGAGGACGGCATTTGTTTTGCAAGTGCAGTGTCTCCTTTGGCGATCTGATCATTATTTTGTCCCTGTATACTGCGACTATTAGTGCTGCAACTGGCCAAACCTTGGGGAGGATGTGTATAGAATGGCTGGAACAAACGGTTAATGTTGAAAACCGTGTAAGACGAGACAACAACAAGAAGAAAGAAAAGAAAGAACATTGCCTTGTTTGCAGCATTAGCTGTGTTAGCTGAGTAATGCACATGCTGATGTTTGACATCTATATGAAACACATCTTTCCCGTTCAATCCAAAATGAAGGTTTTGATAACTGGAATATACAGTGTCTCAAACAAGTATCACACAGACAGTAGTCTAGTGGATGACGTATTGATATAGGTGATGTTTAACATCTATATGAAACACATCTTTCCCGTTCAATCCAAAATGAAGGTTTTGATAACTGGAATATACAGTGTCTCAAACAAGTATCACACAGACAGTAGTCTAGTGGATGACGTATTGATATAGGAAGCGACATCATCCAGGGCCATGTTTCTATTTTCACACAGATTCATGTTTCGTCCCCGTCGCCCCCAAACCTTGAGCAATGGCTTGACAACTGGTGTTTTAAATGAGACATAAAGCTGAATTAGCAGGTGCTTCATAATAATGCTGAAGCATGATATACAAAAGGCAGTGTCTCGTTGCTATAGTAAGCCATAGTAAGTGCTTTCGAGTCTCTTGACAAATTATGTTAGGCGTTAGCCGAAACACCACTGAGAAAAAAAACAACAACAACAACAACAAACAACAACAACAAAACAAAAAAAACACGATGCTCATTGATTGCTTCGTCATGAGAAGGCGTTTGACATTTCACTTCGTGATGTTTAGCGTCCTGTTTACTGCCAAGAATAAATCAGATTTCCTACATGAACTGTTGAATGTTAAGGGGCATATTTACCTTCTTCTGTGATTTATGGGTTCATTGAATGTGTGTGTGTGTGTTGTGTGTGTGTGTGTGTGTGTGTGTGTGTGTGTGTGTGTGTGTGGGTGTGTGGGAATGTGTGTGCATCAGTGTGTGTGCTGTGTGCGCGCGCGCGCGCGTGTATGTGTGTGTGTGTGTTGTGTGTGTGTGTGTGTGGTGTGTGTGTGTGTGTGTGTGTGTGTGTGTGTGAATGTGTACGTGTGTGTGAATGTGAATGTGTACGTAATGGTGTGTGTGTGTGTGTGGTGTGTGTGTGTGTGTGTGTGTGTGTGTGTGTGTGTGTGTGTGAGTGAATGTGTACATGTGTGGTGTGTGTGTGTGTGTGTGTGTGTGGTGTGTGTGTGTGTGTGTGTGTGTGCGGTGTGTGTGTGTATGGTGTGTGCGTGTGTGTGTATGTATGTGTGTGTGTGTGTGGTGTGTGTGTGTGTGGAGGGTGTGTGAGTGTGTGAGTGAGAGAGGAGAGAGAGAGAGGAGAGAGATGGAGAGAGGCAGAGAGAGAGAGAGAGAGGAGTGCGTGCGTGCGCGCGCGCGCGCGCGCAACGTATGTGTGTGTGTGTGGGTGTGTGTGTGTGTGTGTGTGTGTGTGTGTGTGTGTGTGTGTGTGTGAGTGTATGTGTGTGTGTGTGTGTGTGTGTGTGTGTGTGTGTGTGAGTGTGTTGTGTGTGTGTGTGAGTGCGTGCGTGCGTGCGTGCGTGCGTGCGTGTGTGTGTGGTGTGTGTGTGTGTGTGTGTGTGTGTGTGTGTGTGTGTGTGTAAGTGTGGCACGCGGGCGTGTTTGCATGTGTGGTGCGTGTGCGAATGTAAATATGTGTGTGGAGGGTGAATGTGTATGTATGTGTGGCTCCACATGTGCTTCCGTATGTGTGTCCGTATGGTGTGTGTGTTGTGTGTGTGTGTGGTGTGTGTGTGTGTGTGTGTGTGTGTGTGTGTGTGTGTGTGTGTGTGTGTCGTTGTGCGTGCGTGCGTGCGTGCGTGCGTGCATGCACGCGCGCGCGCGTGCGTGCGAGCGTGCATGCATACAGGCTTGCAGGTACAGTGCAGCTGAAGTGGCAGGTACAAGCTTGTTAGCATACAGCACCGGCTTGACAAAGTGTATGTCGACACAAGCAGACCTGCAACTGAGCGTGTTGTACTACAAGATCTTTGCACAGAGAAAACTGTAGAAATGCAGTGTCACTGCCAAACAATGGAAAGAACTTTTCAAAAGAAACTTCAAGATCTTTGCACAGAGAGAACTGTAGAAATGCAGTGTTACCACAGATTAAGTATATACAGATAGTTGACTGCTTTCTTTCTCTTACTTTTCTTATTACAAGCCAAAATTGGCGATAACTTCCCTTTGCTCTGGGTGGGTCAAAGTATTCAGGTTTAGTATTTGCTGTTGCATTCAAAGTTGCAAATTTCAGGTTTAAAACACATACACACATCACAAAACAACACTCATACACATGCATGCATGTACATAAATACGTACACACGTACACGCACGCACACACACGCACGCACACACAACGTACACAAATGAACGCACTCATTGAACCGGTGCATTCACCACATGTGCGCGCGCGCGCGCGCGAGCACACACACACACACTCACACACACGCACACACACACACACACAACACACACACACACACACACACACAACACCACACACACTGAAGCTCATGCAACACACAACAACAACACACCACACACACACACACACACACACACACACAACACACACACACACACACACTAACAAAAAAACGTTCCCACATGTGTGTGCACGCATATACACATATGCATGAATGCAATGCCGTTTTAACACACCTGACATCGGATGCATACACAAATTACATACACACATGAGTGCGCGCGCACCAAACACACACACACACACACACACCAAGGTATACTAATGCTCGCCGCGCACGCGCGGCACGCGCGCGCTCGCGCGCGCACCACACACACACACACAAACACACACACACACACACACCCACACACGCATGCATATGCGCCACACGTGCGCATGCACATGCATTAACACACGGTTTACACACGGGAACAA
>JADBJO010022525.1:7500-27810 GCA_016801955.1 Conus betulinus | reverse complement strand
CCTTTACCAACACAGAATTACACATATGTTCGAGTCCATACTTTTGCTGGCCCTTCAAAGGTCTCAATGTTGTTTCTTACTAGTCTATACCACAACACATCATGAAGAATTACATCATACTTTCTCCCTGAAACTATATTCAAACCCTTGGTTCCGCACAAGTAAGGGCCGATTCTTCAAGAACGGGTCATCCGTTTCGCATTTTTTTTTTTCTTATTTTAACACTGTAGGAGCAGAGATTTTTCACCTTTTGTCTGTGCTGCTTGAAGCGTCTTGCCAGCTTGGGCCTTAAGCCCTCTCATGGACTGAGGGTATTCCATCTATCTTTCCCTTATCAAGGAATTATTTGATTTCGAACTTCTCTTCCTCCCATACAGTCTTGCCTTCTTCGCTTCCAGGACCCACGGGTAAAAACATCCACTCTGAACCAATAGGCTTCATGGTTCATTTTTCGGATTGTGTGTCAGTAGAATTCCTTTTCTGTCCCGTTTCCCAGGGGACCCTATCACGTGAGTTTATTCTGCTTTCCCCGTGTTGTTTGATAGATTGATTGCAGAGTATAGTTCTGTCGTCTTGCGGTTTAAGTAAACAATTTTTTTGTCCTGTGTTCAAATACCTCCCCTTTTAACCACAGAGTTAGGCAATGTATCCATTTCGTTTGCTTTGCTGATGTCGATAACACGAGCCCGAAGCTTTCCCAGCCGTCGTGAACCTTTCTGGCGTGCATCCATAAGCAAAAATAAAAACCATACAAAAAAACCACTACACCAAAATATTAAAAACCTTTAAACCCCACAAAACCAAATTTTTCCCACCACACCAACAAAAACAAAAACCCCCAGGGGGGCCAGGCCTTCCAGTGTTTCGAAATTACCATATGGAAGTTTTGCCTGTTCCTCTGCATTTCCGATTATCGGACACTCTTTTAGACCAACCCTAGAAGGCTCTTAGTTACCTTTGAGTATGCTTTTATGTCCCCCGGAAATGAAATTTATTATGTTGCGGCTCTTTTCTTGACAATCCATGGCGTTCTCACATTTTGTTTTTCCATCGCGCTTATTCTTAGGTCTGCTGGGTCCCAGTTGCTTGAAGTCCGTGCCAAGCAAGGATCTTAATGCTTTCACGTTCTCTGGAAGTTTTTTGGGCCAGTGGCGTCATATGCACTGTCTTGATGCGCTTTTTATCTGTTGGTGTCCTTTTTCGCGACCCAGGCTTTGTTGTACATTCCAACGCAATGGTCACTTGACTCCTCGAACATACTCTGAAGACAGCCAAACTTTTTTTATTGCTCTACTTTTCCGATGCAGCACTCACAGTCACACCCCTCTTGAATACCTTCCAAGTATTTGCCATTCCCAGTTGGACATTTAACCACCACAATTTCATCTCGATTCACTTGAAGACCCCCCTTTTTCCGTCTTTCCCATTAAAACGACTTATGGCATTTTCGTCACATACATCGAACCGTGTGCTCACTTCTCTATTTCTTGTAGGCCCTTTGCTTTGTGTCACACCCAGCAGAACACACCACCCCCGGGTCCCGCGTCCCCACAAGCCCTTATTTATTTTACCAGGTACCATCCCCTGCCTCGGGTTACGCAGCACTGTAGGCTGTGGGGACCTGGCGTACAGATTTGGTCCAGGCCATTTTCGCCCCTTACACCCACTGCGCCTTTCGCGGTGCCTGTAGCACGCTTGTCTAGCTTTTCTTTTTTTTCCTCTATTGCCAATTTGATGTTTTTCGGGAATAGCTTTGCATTGAATCCAGCTTGCGGTTTGTTATCCATCTGGGTCTCTGTCCCCACTCTCCAGTGGAAGGTATTGTAAGGAATGCTGGACTCAGTGAAAGTGTCCACCAGCCCTTTCCATCTAGTTTATCTTTTTCTGTATTGGCTTTACCATTTTGCTTCTTTTGTTTAGCAATTTTCTTCCCCGGCTCTTGCTGTTTTTCTTTTTATTCGTGGCCTACAGCAAGCTTCTTATTCGTCGCAAACCACCCCAACCCTTCTCTTCATTCTTCAGTTCAGCTTCTGGTGGCCTTCCCGACCTGTGCGATTCTTGTCTTTGCAGAGATTGACTGCACCACCTCGCACTGTGGTGTAAAAGGTGCGTTTTGCCAAAAAGTTTTCCAGGGCCCAAGAGCCTCTTCCAGTGTCGACAAGGATGTATTGGAGTGTCAGAACCCTGCGGCCATGTGTCACGCTTCAGCTGGACGAACCTGGAAAAACCATACACTTAACTACCCTTTGTCCATGAAAGGAACCTTTTACGTAGGTGCTTTGAGCGGGATGGGGCGTTATAATCCCAAGGTTTATTTGGTTTTTTCCCTTAGCCTACCTCAACTCTTTTTTGTGACGAGTTTTGACCATCTGCAGCTCTGTGAAGGGCAAACAACACATTGTTCTTTGAAACAGTGTTAGCGATAAGTGATGCGAAAACTGCCTCTCCTTGCTCGCCAACAAACTTCCCCCGAACTACGCGAATCCAATTACACGCTATAAGATTGTGCTAGTAATTGTGGATAAGGTTGCATTTTGATTTCTTTGTTCAACGGTTCCCTTTTTTCTGCTCCCTCCCCCTTTGTGGAATACTTTAACCAGCCCTTAAGTCTTCACATTAAGGATATCTGCCCCCCTTCCAGAGGTCCCTTTTCCGACCTGTTTTCACGACGCTTAAATTTCTGTGCCTTGCACTGGTGCAACGGACGCTTTCTCTGTACTCTGTCTCACCCAGCTTGCATTTCTAAAATTCTGCCTCATTAACAGAATTGTATGACCAAAACTGTAAGACATGCGTGTGATTCCTTCTTCTGTGTTGTTTTTAGGTCTGCTCCTGTACAACAGCATTGAACACAAGATCTTTTTCATTTCTAAGAAGCAGATGTCAGATGAGTTTATGGCCATTGGATAAAAAAGGAAAGAAGCGTCAAAACATTGTATAAGCAGGCTCCACACAGGGCCACCAAATATTCGCGCAGCTTTTGCCTAAGGTTCCCGGTACGTTTTACCACGTTCCGTCCTTTGTTAAACGCCGTAACCCATTCCTTGTGCAGCATACCCCCATGCATCCGAGCCTGCGCTCCAAAGCCCAGTGAATTTATTCTACTCCCCCGCGTTGCTCCTTGGGCCTTTTGGGCTCTTGGGATCTCATTCGTGAATTTCTGCTTGAGTAAATTGTTTTCTTTAAAACCCCACCAGTTCCTGTGACGTGACAAGCGCCTCCACCCCCAATTTTGAGAACCTTTGCAGATGTTTGATCTAGTACAAACTGTGTAAATCAGGACAAATTTTCCCCCTCCCGAAAGCCCACATTAAAAAATCCCCATATTCTGACTGAATCTCTCGTGCTTATGCCAATACAATTCAACAAAGGCCCCCTTTACCTGCTGCTCCTCTGCCCTCTTCATGTCACGCCAAGTTTGGGTTGCCCCTTTGATTGACACTGCCCCTCGCACGCAAAGAAACGCGTATGCCGATTTCGTTTGACAACTATTTCTCGCAACACAACTAAAATTTTAGTACTTGCCCTCAAGTTGCAATAAGATCCCAGTTTTTCCCGTCTGGTCAGCCAGACCACGGTGCTTCAAGACTGGGCCATCTTGGTCTATAGTTGTGTCCCACCACCACCCCAAGGTGCATCATGCTACAGTGTCGACACTTTTGGTTACGCTTTACAACAAAAATGTAGGCATTCTCCGTGGGCGATGCATTGTTTACTCTCCTACACGTTTTTTATCAAATCAACATCAGAACGGTCTTGCCTTATCCATATCAGTCTTTCGCCTTTTTCCGTCTCCCACGGGCGATATGTAGTGAACTTGGTTGTAAACAAGATTTGTGTTTCTGGGCAACTTTGGCTTAATGTTGAATTGAAATCTCAGCAGTGTGGGTTTTTTCCTTTCTGTTTCAAAGTGTCTAAGCAGGCATGGGAATCGAACGTTTCAAGACCTTCACCGCAAATTCAATGTAAATTTTTCATTCAGAGACCATGTCCTGTATTCTTGCGTTGTATTCCCTACTCTTTGTTCTTCCTTGTTAGTATTTCGCCTATTTGAGGATACATCTCCAGACCCCCTCCAACTGTTGGATTTGTTTCAAAACTTATCGGAATTATTCAATGGTACCACATGTCGGGTCCCATGTTATTATTGTCGTTTGTTCAGGTACTTTCTTCAGTGTTACACCGAAACATACGAAAAAGCAAATTTTTCTCGGAATTTTGATGGCCTTATGTAAGTCAAAAAAAACAAAAAACATTAAGCAATAAAAAAAACATCTATTATTCATTCACCTAGTACATTGGCCCCCATCAGCCCATACGCAAAACGTATTACTGCACATGATATTCGTGGATCCACTGATATCACATGAACCTATTGCGATTACGTGCACCCTTTGCCACGGGCGCGGTGTATCTATGCACATTATGACGGTAACTTAAAGTTGACGTTTTCAGCCGATAAATTAACTGCCATTAAGTTAATCTTGGGGCCCGAATCTGAAAATTAAAGTTTAGATATGCAGTGAATGCAAATGTGCAACAGTGTGGTTACTCTTTGTCATCAAATTAGAATTTTATGTTTTGCCAAATTCTTGACTTATCGGACAATGCTAAAAGGAACCAAGAACCCCTAATCCCTATTTTGCGTTTTGGCCCTCACCACGATGTCCGTTGCTTTCCGCACGATCTCTCTGGATGGAACGTCGTCCAGCTTGAGAATCAATTTTTGTTAGTTGTTCTGTGCTTGGGAATGTCCCATTATGAGACTTTCTATGCATGTAAGATTTGAATAGAACTGGCAAGCATCAGGAGGTCGGCCCCCGGCAAAGTCGGATCTAATATACGACGCGGACAACGGGTAAAAAAAACAAGGTCTGCAGTATGGCTGGAGGGCGGCGATGTACGGCTTCGCTCTGAAGTAACCGCTGCCGTCTATTTACTCAGAAGGCTTGTCCCCTTTCCTGCCAAAAACCTAACACCATTTATCTTTGTTGGGGCACCATAGTCTCTTTCTTGCGAAGAAGGTGTTAGTTTCCCTCCTTCACGGTGCCTGTGGGCCGCCAGCCGTGTTTCCGCCGGAGGCGCGTCCACATTCAGTGTCTGAGTTCGTGTTTATGACAGCGTGTTCTGGCGCCAACCGATATTTGGAGGTTCGAGAAAGCCTCCTAGGAATAATATACCGCATATAAGGAAATCAACACCCCCATTAAGCCCCCTGCCTTTTTGATTCCCCATTAGTCCCAGATTATAGAAATCGAACGCAACGAGAAACGTGAGCGTGGGAGAAGTTGGGAGCAGAGGTCCAGATTTTAGGCCAGCATCCATATTCTGCAAGTTGGTAGATGATTCTGCCTAACTGATCAGTATGTGCTTGAGTGGGTGCATAGGGAATAAATAAAATGCTTCTCAAAACTGAATTTTACCTTTAGCAATGCTTATTAGTTTCTCCAAAAGCTATGAAAACCTCCCAAAACGGGAGACCAGCTCTCTAAACAAGAACATTGGTTAAGATCACGGTATTCGAAACATATAACTCCTGGTCAGATTACCGGTTATTTCGAAACACTGGATTGTTTTCATTCATCAGTGCGACCGCGGAAAACAGTGGGTAATTGACTCCTCTGCTTTTCGGTTTTAAGAAGAATGCTATACTACCAGAAAAAAAAAAGGCTGGTGTGCAAAATACCATCGTATGTTTGTTGAGTTTTCCAAAAAACTAAACTAAAGGTGCCACTTTACTAAGAAGCAAAAGAAAATCATGAAAGAGCAAAACAAAGCTACATTTTCTTGTGAAAAGTAGAAAATATAAAAAACGATAACCTCTTAAGACACAAGGATGGAGGGACAGAGTTCTTGGAAATGAATCACGCAAGGGACTACTCCCTAAATTTTACAGTGAAACAATAATTCCAAGGATTAAATGAACTAGAGCACCATTCCACTCAACTTACAGAGAAGCTAGGTGTTGCAAGCTGACTGCACCAAGAACCTCATATTATACTATCCTATATATACTATAATGTTCTACCTACCTATATATTATACCTTATATACTATCATTCTACTATATATACTGATAGACATTTGCAAAAACCTAGCTACTCTGTTGTATTAGTGTGCCCTTGGAGAAATGGTGACTCAGTATCCGCACGTGATGGCAGCAGCGACAGCCGACTACATTTCGTATAAATCAAAAAAACACCGACAACACCGATCCCCCATCTACCATGACGATTATTGCGCCCAGCAAGAACCAGCGCCCCTCTGAGGTTTTCGCTGACATTTTAATTTAAATACGTTTTTTCTTTAATCTTATATATTAATATTATATATTATAGAGATATATATATCTATTATATATATACTATTATATTGATATACTATATGGAATACTGGGTTCTGGCAGTCAATCCTCGATATATTCAGTAGATAAGAGTATATGGATCAAAGTGCCTTTATCTTGAACCATACACGAAATCACACTGGAATCTTGGGTGGCACTGTACTTGGCCCTTCAGATGAGTATGACTGGAAAAATGAGATCCGCGACATGACAGACTCGTGGTAGAGTGCATGTCACAGTATCGAAGGCTGACCGTTCAGACGACTGTGATGGTTAAAAAAACTCACCTTTTGTAAACAGACAGGTGCTGGTTTTACAAAAAAGTACTGAGAGATTCGCGGTGGTTGCTGACGGTTTCTCTATTGAACGTGAATACATCGCCCTCCGCTTCCCACCCAGACCTTTACCAGCCCCCCCTCCCCGGTTATCTTCAGGTAAGGGGGCACATCAGACAAATGACCTGATTTGCAAAATCTAAGAAAGGAAATTACGCCGACCAGACTCATTTCTTCCGAGGAAGAGTGAAGGGGGTGGTTTTAGTGATGGTACCTATTCGTGTTTGGACATGTTCATGTGACAACGAATGAGCGCAAGAGGATCCACGACAGATGCTGAGGCAAGGTCTTTGTCCGTGAAGCGGTAAACAGTACCATCCTTTTATTGTTAACAACGTCTGAACTGACATATTTACATCGACAGCAGACCTGGATATCAAAACTTCCTACTGCCAACTGAATACGCTGGCGAGATGTGAAAAACCCATAGTTGAATTACGTCACTGTAGAAATCTGGGGAAAACGGACAGGTGGCGGTAAAAAGAACAGAGCGTTTCATATCATCCTTATTGTACGGATGGTGTGTGGCTTGCGCGTTTTGCTGTCGGCCCACTAACCTGAAGACATAGAAGTTTGGATTACGTGTTAAGATTTTTTGTACTTCTACACACACTCCCCGATCACCAGTACGATAATATAGATAGCCAGGCAACAAGGTGAAATTTCTCTCTCTTTTTTTTTTCTTTTGCTACCGACTAAACCATCCTCGAAATCAAATAAACTAAATACATAAGGTATACTAAACGTAGACAAGAACAGATTACAGCTAATGTACTCGTCTAACCACCAAAGGGCGCACCCAATTGATACACTAGGTACTAAATTGTCAACAAAACTACATTATTTCTTCCTCTCAAGCAGGTCAGGCTGGCACCCACAGCAATGTCCATGGGACGGACCAAGTCTATGCACTATGGGCCGCGCCCACGACCCGAATCACACAGTCTTCAACAACAGAACAGGAGTCACTCTCACCGAAAGCATTATTACCGAGAGAGTCCTTCAATGGAACTAGACCCAACACACGCCAGAACACACACGTCTCGACACGACGGAAAACTCAACAACTGCTCTCGGAGGTAGGTGGCCTCGTGGAGTCCTCTCCAGGGTCTCCCATACAGCAGAACGAAAGACCAAGTCGAGTGTACCCGACGACCTTCTGCAAGAATTCCTTTCTCATGTACCAGCCGTTGCTTCTTTTGCGGACCAACCGTCAGCAACACCCGCAAAATGGGGCAGACTCACACCCCTCCCACGGGCACAAAGCCGGCATACGCTCCTCTTCGGCGTGACCACCGGACAGTAATGTACGCGAACGCGCTGCACAGTAACCATGTAGCCCAATAGAATTTATGCACCATCAGCGTAAGATGCGTGGTTATTTGTACTGCTGGGCTCCCCACATCAGACGAAGCGGTTGCTTAACGACCCTTAATTCCAATTATATACGTCCTGCGACTACACCTTATTCCCCCCCCCCCGTTTCTCCGTGCTGGCTTTCTCCCGAGATTAGGGCCGGCACAAGCTGCAACCCCACTGCAAACACCCAGATGGCAGTTCAGTTCCAGGTCCGGACACAGGGCGGGGCGGGCTTCTTGACACCTGGGGGATACCTGAATAAGTCCTGCCTTTGACTTATCTAGCCGCCACTTGCACACACAATTGTTTGTAAACGTAACCAGTATCCACTCTTCACATCCACACTCATTTGCGCCCGGAACCACATGGGGGGAATTGTATGATAACAAATGGTACACAATATGTACAAAGTTTACAATACAGTGGGTGCATTACACCTTACTTCTAGAATCTTTCTTTGATAACAATCCATGACTACGTTACATTGAATTGAAAGGATTTCAACCAATTGCAACAACCCTGTTTCAAAGTGCAAAGGTATAAAGAATACAATTATTACATATAAAGAACGACTCTCCGTGTGTTCCATTTCATCAGAAAAAGAATGTTTTTTTTATATCATATCACCATATCATCACCCAGGCGTGTGTCACCTTTATTACTATTTTTTTCCTTCAAGGAACGATTTTCCGTTCCTCTTCCCTTTTTATTCGTTAACAATTTCCGTTCGTCCCTTTATTATCTTTCCACGACCAGAATCAGAATACATTTTCCAATAATTATGCACAATAATTGCCATTGCTCACTTCCAGAGCTCACCAACATGCACATCATTATGATACTTTAGGGGAAAAAAGACAAACAAAACTTTTTTCAATAATACAGTGATTTAACTACATGATTTTTATGACATATCAATATACATATTCTTTCTTCTTTCTGCTCGCTCCATTCTCCTCACGAGTCACATTCTTTAACTACAACTTCCTACTGTCACTCTATGTCTCGTGATTCATAAAATACATCGAGGGAACAATTAAACATTTTTGGGCCTTTACCATGAGCTGTAAAGTTTACAACCACCTGTAGAAAAGAACAACTTCATTAATTCAAATCATATCTTCAATTCAATTACCAACACATACCAGACTGTCAGCGAGGACGCACCTTCAGTCTTCCTTCGGCTCTCTGGAAGTGTTGCTCGGCTGGTAGCTCTGCGGAGACTGAAAGTGAAATCCGCACTCACCTAACTTACACAAAACCCAGATGAGTAGCAGTCAGGTAAACAGGTCAACCGGTTTTACGGGTTTCCCTGTTCCGGTTAACGTGTCCCCAATATTTGGGACCGGACGAAATACGGTCCGTCACACTTACGCTTCATGTCTTCGGGATGAAACTGGTTTACCCACACCAAAACCTATTAAAGGAGAAGATGGTGCTGTAAGAAAGGTTGTTAGAAGTTGATTGTATTACTAGTAGTATCTACTCTCGTAACAAAAAAGGCTATTGCTATATGATAAAAGGTTTATCGAGGACTCGATGTCAGTAATGATAAGAAGATGAATTATGGACGCTCATTATAGTCAAAATACTTTTATTGTTAGAAAATGTATGGACTAAGCACAGTTACTGACTTTCATGAGTGACGTGCACCAATGTCAGTGCTTGTGTTGTTTTTTGTCCATACCTCTACCAATGTTGGAATGCGTCATTTGATCAGGTAGCGAGTCATAATTTAGTCACATTACCCATTTCTCACATATGACATACATTCATATAAAGGAATTTGGATTTCAATTAAAACATCTCCTCGGTTCATAAAATCAATGGACAGGGGAATAAACTTTGTTTAAATCTGACACTTCTGCATTTAACCGATCGATATCTTCGTCCTGACTGAAGAAGGTCATACTGATTTGCAAGAACGTGGGTCTGGTCACACGCAATCTTCTTCGCTTTACAAACAACACGCACCTGTACAGCTCACTCAGACTTTTTTGTCTCTCACCAACGATTTTTCCTCCCACGTTCACCACTTTCTCAAGCACATTTCTGCTCTTCACAGTCAACCCACCATACCAACACATAAATGAGAAAGTTAAAACAGATTCCAAGAAGCATGAATAAAATGTCCGAAGAATGTCAGTATTCACATGAAATGATCGCAGCTTGCGAAGACAATATAATCTGGTTTGACATTTTTTGTGGACATACTCAACATGGGATTTAAAATTCAGCTTATTATCTATAAAAGTTCCTTTGATAAAAGTGGTGGTACAGCTTTTGGATTCTTTCTAAAATCAATCAACATTTCTTTCGTTTTTGTTATATTTAGATCAAGATAGTTATGATCGCACTAGTCAACAAATCTTTGAACCTCCTTGAGTAAACAGAATCAGAGTTGGAGAGATCCACAAGTGCTGAGTCATCTGAATATTTAATGTACAAAGTTGAATCACTTCCTGAACAATCATTTGTGTACAGAGTAAAAAGCACTGGTGATAAAACAGTACCCTGGGGTGCGCCAGTTGAAATGAGAGAGAGAGAGAGAGAGAGAGAGAGAGATGAGATAAATAAATTGATATGTTTTCAGATTACATCAAGTCCAGGTGATCCTCAAAAGTCAAGTCCAGCTGACGTCATGCTGATGACTTTTGGTCAGCCCCAAAACGGCACTGATGACAGTACAATTCACACTGACCTTCCTCCAGGAAACGTGTCTTCTATTGTTCCGAACACGTCACTTCAGCATGGATGTGTTGAGGTTGTTTTTAGCCAGATGGAATATGCATCTTGGAATAATTCTGATAATATTGTCAGTGCAGAGGTGGAGTACACGTTTTTCCGCATTAAGAACTGCGTGTTAGCATTGCTATTTCTGTTTGGTGGATCAGGCAACATGATAACATGGCAGTTTTCTACAAACAAGGTCTGAAGGATCGAGTCAACCTGTGTCTGTTTGCTTTGGCATTAGCTGACGGGCTGAACTTAATGACAGCCATGATATTCTCTGCTGAGGACCTCCTTTGCAATTCAAAACGAAAAAAAAACTGGGCCTGTGAAGACTGTCTTGATCAACCACCATTTTCCAGGCATGATTGGGGGCTTTGGTTATGTGTCTTCCATTTTGTCAGCCATCGTCGCCTGTGAGAGATGTCACTGTGTCCTCCACCCTCTTACTTATCAAACCGCGATGCGTACAAGAAGCATGGCTGCCATTGTTATCACTGTGTATGTATTGGTGACAGGATTATATTTTCTGGTGACGGGATTCCGGATACGTCCTGGGTGCCTTTATGATCCAGTGACTGGGGACATTAAGGAGAAATATGTCTTGGGAGATTTTTTACAAAACTCATAAACAATTTCTTGAGATTTTGCGCAGCATTTTCTTTGGTACTGGACTGCCCACTGCGGTGATTGCTGTTGTGACAGTAACGACGATCGTGACCTCAGTGAAACTCCGTCAAATTCTTAAATGGCGCGCGGCTGCCTCTGTGTCCCTGTCTAATAAGGAAGCAGAGCTGACAAAGATGCTGGTCGCCAATTCTGTCCTGTTTATTCTGTGTTCGGTCCCAGTTGCCTTGAAAAGAAATGTGTCTCTCTTTTTCCCAGAAGTGGATATAGGCAGGCGGAATGAGAATCTATTTATGACTCTTTCCCAGATCAATCCTGTTTTTCAGTACATCAACGCCAGTTTCAACATCCTGTTGTATTATGTAATGGGATCTCATTATAGGGAAATGTTTTGGACATTGTTTGGCAGAAAGACAGCGAGAAAATTGGGCATGAATAGTACTGGAGACGGTCTCAGTCACAACGTAGATAAACCCACAACAGACCCTGGGAAACGAACAAGTCAGACATGTTGACAGGATTTCCAATGTAAAATGAAGAGGGTTTGTTTGTGAAGGCCAGCTGTCATCTCTGCGATGTAAACAACATTGTTTATCGCAACGTACAGAAGCATCCCTTTTTCAAATAAATCGGCTTATCTTTGTAAAGAATTCTACTGCAGGCTCTTACAATTACTTCGTCAGCTTTGTATAGCTTAAAAGCTGTCATAAACACACACCCCCACTTAGAACATAGCATCTTCTCCGACAAAAAGTCTGCATTAATGATGAAACATGTGTTGTGTGCCCTGTATTTGTTATTGGTGAAAAGTGTTTCTACATCTTCTGAAACTAGTAAACCCACATTTATTTTTGGCTCGCTTGTCATGTGAAAGCGCCGGATCCGTTTATGACATGTAATGTGTCGATCTTTAAGTTCTGAAATAAGGTTCTGTTAATGCCCTTCCTCATCAACCAACCGACCGTTTGACTGGCTGGCTAGCTACCTAAACAACGAGCTATCTCACTCACCCACCCACTCACTCACTTACTCACACTGTCTAGGTAGATAATAATCAAACTAATTACCTAATAAGTGAACGTACGAAAAACCGATCGAAGAGAGCAAAGCAGATATATCTTCAAATACAGGAACAGATATACTGAAAGACATAGAGACAGATCATTAAAAAAAGACAGGTTGACCCTCAGATGGACAGCAGACAAGAGACACAGAAATACAATGAAATCAAACAAAATATGTGAACATAAAGCAACGTGCGGACACACCAAATATGTAAATAACTGCAGTTTCGAAAATATGAAATCTCTTTAACAATGACCGGGTAGAAAGATAAATATAATGATAACGACGATGAGCTCAATACAAATGACAACGTCACATCAGTGTACAAGATGATCGCTATGCAGCAAGCATGTCCCTTGTGGGAAAAAAAATAAAAGCAAAGATAACATGGCTGATAATATAACATAGACATACTTTTCTCCTGTTTCCTGGCAACATGGCGGTGATTTACCTGAGAAATTCCTCTCCACATGTGTGACCCCTCCTGAAAACATGGGGCTTTAAGGGAAAAACCATCAGACATGGCTCCTGTGGACCCGAGCGTAATACTGACACTAGGATATTCGACACAGCCTGTCATGAGGTCTTATGAAATATCTACTCCAGGCCATCCTCTAAACTTCACAGAGATGATCTCTCAAGTGTATTACGGCCAGGAGTAAGGTCAAGCATGGAGAAGTTCTCTTTGCAATCTCAAGTGAGGTAAAACAAGGCAACGATGTGACCCTAGAAAATGTTCACAATGTTGTGTTTTGCAAGAGTTTGCTCAGTGACGTAAAAGAGTATAGGGAAAAAAAAAGGCGTAGTGACTTGTATCTCTTCCCTCTCGTTTTCCGGGTTGAGTTCCAATGTCAGCAATCTGTAGGAAGCTATCAGCATCAGGCTGCCATGTCACCTTCCATAGGATACAATGCACTGGTACAAAGACACTGCAGTGGTTTTTACAGATACCTGATTTGATCTAACGTACACAATGGTCCGCATACAAAGACCTAACCCCCATTCCTCACCCCTCTGCTCATCCACACTAAAAACCATTGAAGCTTAGTCGCAGAGTCAGAATGCCCCCATTGGAAGAACATCTCCACCAAGTGTTCCATCGACAATTCCCATGGACCCGCCAAGAATGATGAGTAAACCTGCACGAAATCATTACAGGCATGAATCAGGTGGGAAATCGAAAATAGCTGTGCAGTGCCTTACGATTATTGCCTTTTTTCCAACTTACTGCACATTCTCATGTGTACTAAAAACTTCATAGAGTTCATCCTGTGTGTGTTACATTGTGGTCGATGGGTCACACACACACACATTCACACACAGGTGAAGCTCCATGCAATGTTTATCGCTACTTAAAAACAGTAATGCAGCATATTGTGTCGAATCACAAGTCTGTGAAAAACGTTGTTGGTCAAATAATTTGCAGTCATCGAGAAAATGTAGTTCGTCCTCAACAACGTCGCCTGTCGTGCATAATCTGTCTTCTCTGTCAATGTTGGCATAACGGTCCCCTCTCAATTGGAGTTCATGGGCGCTTATTTCGTAATCTAGCTAGTGCTCGTCTGCAATCTGTGTCAGTGCGTTGTTCTAAATAAGCCGCCTGTTTGTATTCGGTAGTAACTGTGGCATAAAATTTGAGCTTGGGTGTGCTTTCGTTCTTTTGTTTCTTCCAGAACTCAATATAAAACGTTTCCAGCTCGGCATTGATTAGAAACTTCAGGCGAGTCACACTAAATGTACCCTGATTTTCCCAGACATGCTGCTGTAATCCTGTCGTTGACCAGGTTCATCGTATAAACTTCGTCCATTTGCTTTCTTCGGTGCCCTGAGAGATCATTGACTGATAAATCTGTTGTTGATAAGAGTCTTGGTCTGACTCTAATATGTGTATCCAGAATGCGATAGTCTGGGTTATCACTTTAAAAGCAATCGGGAATCTCCCCAGTTCGCCCAAAACTGTAATGTCATTGTTTGTCTATGAACTCTTAATAATTGCCTGCAGAATTTAATGTGTGCAGTTTCATGTGGGAATTTGTTTGCAAGACAGGTTTTGAACAAATGCTGCATTTTCTTTTCTTGACTTATTTCATCTTTGTATTGGTAAGAGGATGGGAACCACACCTTCGACCCATATGTGAAGATGGGAGAGACTAACGAGTCAAATAGGGTTGTAACTGTTCTATATTTACATTTTGACCATAAAACGTTCTCTTCAAGGTATGTGCGGCTTTATTCCCCTTTCTTGCTATGTGTTCTTGGGCTTCTGTAAAATGTCCTTTTTTATGGAAAATGACTCGAAGATATTTATATTGATCTACTGTTTCAATTATGCTTTCACCATAAGTGGTACCTTTGGATCTGATTTGGTGAATACAACGACATTTGTTTTCTCTGTGTTGATTTTCATCCCCCAGTCTAAACAGTAGTTGTGTAACTGGTTTAATTCACGCTGAAGTCCCTGTTTTGAAGTCGAGAGGATAGCTAAATCATCTGCATACAAAAAACACGGAATTTCGACTTGTTTTAGATAGGAAATTCTTGGTGAATCATGGTCTCTGAGATATCCGACAATGTCATTTATAAATAAGGTTGGGCTAAGGGTATTACATTGGAGGACACCTTTTTGTATTAATATTTCCTTAGTAAAACCAGATTGGCTTCTTGTACAGACGGAATCCGTTGTACATGTCCTGTATGATTTGGTAGCATTTACCAGTTATTCCCGCTTGCATCATTTTAATCAGTAGGGCTTCGTGCCATATATTATCAAATGCTTTGCTGAAGTCAACAAAACAGCAGTAAAACCTTTTTAGTTCTGTCTTTTAGTACCTTATCAACTAATTTTGACAATATGAATATTTGATCAATGGTCCGTGATCCCTTTCTGAACCCTGCTTGCTCCTTTGCCAAGTGGTTTGCCTCAAGATAATTCATTTTCCTTTCATTTATTATGTTATAAAACACTTTTCCCAGCTAACTATTCAAAGTTATGTCTCTTTAATTGTTGGGGTTGGACTGGCCGCCTGACTTATAGACTGGGACTGTGATTCCTGTTTTCCAGAGGTCCGGGTATTTTTCTGATTCTAAAATTAAGTTAAATGCGTCTTTCAGAAGAGGAGCAATTTCAGGTAACATTGCTTGAAGTATTTCGTTTCTGATTCCACCTTTGCCTGGGGATTTTTAAAAATTATTTTTCAGCTTTCTGACCGCGTTCCTTACCTCTGTTTCTAATATTTCATAATCTAACTCTGAATTCCAGAAGGGACGATTATTTGACCTCTTAAATGCTGTTAACATGTCATCAATTGTTTGTTTTCGTTTTTCTGCGATCTTCTGTTTCTCTCCTTTTAGTGTTTTAAGATGTTCAAACCATTTGTTCGCGCTGAGACAATTTTCTTGACCATAAATTTCATGATCGTATGTTTGCAGTTCTCGAACGGCTTTGCATACTGAATTGGAATCAGTTTCTAGGGCTTCATTTAGGGAATAAAGGAACTTGTTCCGATATACGACGAAAAAAAGCAGAAAGAGCACACACACAAAACAAGACAAGAAATTTTCGGCAATAAGCCTTCCTCAGCGACAAAAAAACAATGAAAACAATGCAGACATTAACATGCACAATACTCCCCTTGTGAAGCCAAAGTGGTGAATGAAGTTGAAAGAGGGGCAGTGGGAGAGAGGGTGAGTAGTGTTCGAGGAAGAGCACGAGGAAGAGGAAAGAGGGAAGCGAGAGTGAGGAGGAGAGGAGGAGAGAGAGAGAGAGAGAGAGAGAGAGAGAGAGAGAGAGAGAGAGAGAGAGAGAGAGAGAGAGAGAGAGAGAGAGAGAGAGAGAGAGAAGAGAGAGAGAGAGAGAGAGAGAGAGAGAGGAGAGGGAGGGGAAGGAGAGTGAGGGGGGGGGGGGGGGGGGGGGTGTGTGATGTGTGTGTGGGGTGTGTTGCATATGAAAGAAATGAACAAGAGAGAACACAATAAATGATGAAATACAATATGCACCAAAAAGCATCGTAAATGACAAGGGGATGGGGGGGGGGGGGGGGGGGGGGTCAGCCGCCTAAAGCACCCGACCCAGTCTGACCCTAGGGTAGGTTGCCCTACCCAAGCACCAAGGGGTGAGAGGGAAAACGGGAGAACCCCCGAAAAAAAAAAAAAAACCTAGCCAGACGCAGCTAGGAGCTGCATGGCTCGCCCCCCCCCCCCCCCCCCCCCCCCCCACAAAAAAAAAAACTTCTTGCGCGCAAGCACACACACACACACACACACACACACACACACACACACACACACACACACACACACACACACACACACACACACACACACACACACACACACACACACACACACACACACTCGCACACTATAATTACCTATAAAAAAAAAAAAAAAAAAAAAAAAAAAAAAAAAAAAAAAAAAAAAACCTGGGGGGGGGGGGGGGGGGGGGGGGGGGGGGGGGGGGGGGAGAGGAGAGTAAATGAGTAAATGTACAAACAAGGCATACATTAAAACATTTGGGTAAAGAATAGGGAGGTAGGTGGTGCTATGGTGGCGCAACAGAAAAAGGCAAAAATAAGAGCATTAACGCAAAAAGATAGATATGAGGTCATGATGAGAGGCGCTAAACAACACTCCCAATGACAAAAAAAAAAAAAAAAAAAAAAAAAAAAAAAAAAAAAAAACGGGGGGGGGGGGGGGGGGGGGGGGGGGGGGGGGGGGGGGAAGGGGGGGGGGGGGGAAAGAAAGAAGAAAGAAGAGACGAAAAGAGAGGACCCTATGAGGGCCTACAGGGGAGATACCTAGAGAAGTGCTACGGGGAGAAGGAGGAAGAGAGAAGCCTCAGGAGGTCCCGTAGAAGGGTCCTACTAAGGGGGCGACAAGAACAAAAGGGGGAGAGACAAGAAGTGCGGAGGAAGTAAAGTAAGAGAAGGAAACACACAAGAAGAAGGAGCCCTACGGGGGACGACTGAAAGGGAAAAAAAAAACAGAGGAGGGAAGAGAGCGAGAGGGAGGGGGAGGGGGGGGGGGGGGGGGTGGGGGTAGGGGGGGGGGAGAAAGGGGGGAGAAAAAAAAAAAAAAAAAAAGGGGGGGGGGGGGGGGGGAGAAAGAGAAGAGGAGGGGGGGGGGGGGGGGGGGGGAAGGGGGGGGGGGGGGGGGGGGGGGGGGAGGGGAGGAGGAGAGGGGAAAAAAAAAAAAAAAAATAAAATAATAATAAAAAGAAAAAAAAAAAAAAAAAAAAAAGAGGAGACTGGGGAGCTAACCCTACTCAGAAACTCCTGGCAAAAGATATAGGCTCTCAAACGATCATCCCAGTAGGCGCTAGGCTCTATGGTCACGAAGAGGCCACTGATGCAGACCAACCATGCACAAAGGGGAAAGGGAATAATACCATTGACCATTGTCCACCTGAATTGGCACGGAAAAAAAAAAAAAAAAAAATTAAAAGAATTGCTACGCTTTTTTTCATTGATACCAGCTGGATTTCTAGTGCCAAGTTTTTGAATCAGGTGAGACTCCATATCCTTCCTGTCTCTAGAGTCACTAGTTTTCATGAGCCACAAGCCCTTCACTCTTGCATTGTGTGCAGAATGGCTGGGGAGGTTGAAGTGCTTGGCTACTGGTTTGTCCCTGTTGTATTTAATGTCAGCGAGGTGTTCCTTGAATCTGACAGTCAGAGAGCGTCCGGTCTCACCAATGTAAAGTTTACAGCAAACGGTGCAGTGGATGATGTAGATCAAGTTAGTTGTTTGGCAGTTGAAGAATTTGGAGACAGTCATGCGTGAACTCGGTCCTTTCACTTCAATGGCAGTACAGATGAAGGGGGCAGGTCTTACAGTTGGGTAGATTGCACGGGCTTGTGCCTACAGAAGATTTGCGTCTGTGAGGCTGGAGACTGGAACGCACAAGCATGTCACGGATATTCTTGTCCCGTTTGTAGGCAACTAGAGGGGGCTGGGAAAAAAAATTTTAGCCGAGTGAGCACAAGACTGAAGGATGTTCCAGTTGGTTTGGAGAATTTTGCGCACCTGGTGGACAGAAGGGTGGTAGAGCAGGCTGACAACAGGTCTGTCTCTGGTTGATTCCTGGGGTTTCGGTTCCAGAGCTTGTGGGCGGGTGATGAGCTGGACTTTCTGGAGAGCACGATCAATGATGTCTTCAGGATAGTGGCGTTCAAGGAAGAACTGTTTCATTTCTAGGGCTTTTACATCAAAGACAGAGTTCTCAGAGCAGAGTCTGCGGAGTCTCAAGAACTGAGAGTAGGGTATGCTGGTTTTGGTACTGGGATTATGTGACGATCTGTAGTCGAGATAAGAGTGTGAGTCCGTAGGTTTATAGTGGATGGACGTGGAGAGTCCACTATCAGTGATGGAGAGACTCATGTCGAGGAAAGTGATGCACTTTTCAGATATTTCGTGGGTGAACTTGATAGCAGGATGAAAGTTCTGGACTGCTGTGATGAAGACATGGAGATCACTGATAGGCATGGAGGTTGCACCAAGTCCGTCATCGATGTAGCGTTTATAAAATTCAGGGATAGGACCATGGTATTTTTGCAGGAAATTGTGTTCGAAGTATCCCATGAAAAGGCATGCGTAGGCCCATTTTGGTGCCCATGGCGACACCACTGATTTGCTTGAAGGTGTCGCCAAGGAAGGTAAAAGTGTTGTGGGTTAGGACAAGTTCTGCAAGGCGAATCAGAGTGGTGGTTGCAGGGAAAGGGTCTTTTCTTTGGTTGAGAAAAAAAATGACAGGGCTTGCAGTCCATCTGTATGGGGAATACTGGTATACAGAGATGTCACGTCGAGAGTGAATAGATATTTGGGCTGGAACTTCAGATTAAGGTGGAGGTCATTGATGAGACAGAGAGCATGAGTAGTGTCCTTGATGAATGTAGGCAGGTCTTGAACGAGGGGTTGGAAGATGGAGTCAAGGTATTCGGAAATATTTTCTGTGGGGCAACTGCAGGCTGAGACGATGGGTCTACCAGGGGTGTTGGCCTTGTGAATTTTAGGCAGAAGGTAGAAAATGGGACTCTCTGGTCTTGGCTTTGATTAACAGTTTAGCCGTAGGAGGTAAGTGGCCTTTTTTGACAAGGCCCTTGATAGTTTTGGCAATAGTTTTTTGGTCTACTTGGAGGGTGGACTGTTCCAGTTTCTGGTAGCTAGTGGGATCATTGAGTTGCCTGAGAGCTTCTGCTATATACAGGTTCCTGTCCCACACCACCACAGCACCCCCTTTGTCAGCTGGTTTGATGACAATGTCATCCCTCTTGCGAAGGGACTCCAGAGCTTGAATTTCTGGGGGGGTAAGGTTGGAAATCGTGCTGGGGGAGTACGGATTCTTCAGAGGCAGACAGTTGAAGAGTAGAAGGTATGCGCTGTACCAGTTTATCAAGTGTGTTGTCAGTCGAAAACTTGTTTGAAGGTGATGGTTTCTTAGACCTGAATAAGTATGTGTTTGTACATGAGTTCTAGTTTTTAAAATTAATGCTGTCACAAATTCAATGTAGGCAAAACCAATTCGGTTCACTGGCAGTGGAGAGAAAAGTAAACCTTGTTCGTCTGTCATTTGTACTGCAGGTGTATTCCACATAGATTGCTCGACCTATTTATATGTACATGCAGTTTCTCTCATGTTGTCTAGATACAGTGTTTTATGTCTGTAGTCAAGATACTAAAACGAAATTCATACCTTTTTCAAGGCATTAGAAATTTTAGCAAAACAATTGTGACCATGATACTACCGATTTGACTAAAACTGTTTGCACCTACCCTCAGTCTTTTCCCCAGAATTCCTTGTAAATGCCTTTTGGTTTGCGAGGACAAGCTGGGGTTTTTACGTGAGAAAGTTGTG
>JADBJO010022524.1:0-27810 GCA_016801955.1 Conus betulinus | reverse complement strand
ATTTATAGAGCGCTTTACCTCGAAAGAGCCCAAAGCGCATATTACAGAAAAAACATGATAAAATTATCACACGCATGCGCACACACACACCACACACACACACTGCCGGAAAAACACACACACGCAGACTGACACACGAGCGTGTTCAACACTAGAAAACATGCACACAGTTGTAAGTGGATATCGTTAATCAGTCTGAGGGAAAAGATGTGTCTTTAAGGAGGTTTGTGTGTGTTGTTGCTGTCTTCAATTTAACGCCTTTCCACATAAAGTGATATTAGACGAAGGTTTTGTGTGTGTGTGTGTGTGTGTGTGTTTGCCCTCTATCTCTCTCTCTCTCTTCTCTGTCTCGCTCTCTTCATGTGTGTGCGTTTTGCTCTCTCTCTCTCTCTCCTCTCTCTCTCCCCCCCCTCCCTCTCTCTCATTCTCTCTCTCTCTCTCGCCTTGTCGGTCCAGCAGTACGGTAACTGTAATGCTGTTTATAGCCAAACCAACCGCAAAGGGCCATATCAGGGCTGACACAGCAGTACAAGTGGTCAGTACTTTCTGCAAAGCCACTTTCTTGGCTCTGGGGAGACCAGCATTACACATTCCGATTGGTACAGCGTGTACCTCGCCACAGGGAAGCTGGAAAGGAATGTACGGGCGATGTGAGAGGGATGGGATGGGGGTGGGGGGAGAAGTGGGAGTGCTACTGCCGGGAAGGGAGGTTGGGCGCTGGTTAAAAATAGGCCGGCCTCCCTCGCCAGCCAAGAGGGTATAATTGTGCATGCCGTGGTTCAACAATTTTCTTTTTTTTTAATTTTTTTTTCTTCAGTAATATATTTTTTGGCCATAATTCCCATAATGTCAATTTTCTTCTGTAAAAATTACGGCAAAATTGTAAGGGTAAACAGGTCAGCACCACCATTAACCTTCACCACACCCACCAGCACCCACCCACCACACCTACCTTCTTCAAGGCCTGCTCTGCCTTTTCCTCGTACTTGGACTTTTTGCCCGGCATGGTCCGTATCAAGTCCAGCAGCCCGTCCTCGTCGACCTGCTTCGTTCGACACTGCTCCGCCTGCACCACCATCCACACCCAACCCATCATCTCTCTCAGTGACCCATCCCGTTTCTCCACACATTTTCATAGTCCTCAGTCAGACATCTAAACGGCTGAACTTTGGTGAGCTTTCTGTTGTTCATCCAACAGGTTTCCAAAACAGCATCAGTGAGGTCACGTTTTTGACTTGCTGGATTTTGAGGCTCTTCTTTTTTTTTTTTTTTTTTCCCAGCCAGAAGCCCAATTTCAGTTTGGCACTATAGCAAATTACATGGTAGAAATGTACAAGGTGAAAAAAAAAAAAAAAAAAGAAAAGTTGACAGTTGAAAGGTTGTTAAGGACAAACTACAACCACTGCAGAATACACATGTGCTTGTACAGTGTGCGCATATTTTACAATGTGGTAAAAGACAAACTACAACCTTTGAAGAACAGACACAACCTGAATACATGTGCTTGTACAGTGTGGGCATATTTTACAATGAGGTAAAGACAAACCACAACCTTTGCAGAACAGACAACAACCTGAATACATCTGCTTATACGGTATGAGCATACTTTACAATGTGGTAGCAGCAATTTTAATGACATAATGCTCACTTTTCAATGAAACTCCTACTGTGTCCCATACATTACGAACACTCAATCTGCAGAAGTGTCACGACTGGTCTCCTCACAACGGAGTTATGCAGACCTGGGAAGAAGAGAGGGTTTCAACTTTCCCTGCCGCTATGCAGCAGAAGGTGCTGGGATACCTGACCTTGTAGCAACTACAGTAAGCAACTGGTTCTTTTGACACAAATGACTTTCAAACCCTTTTCATCAGCACACTTTATAGCACAAATTCATGCCCTCTCACCATTTCCCCCCAAATTCCATGGCTTTGGTCATTATTGTTCTAAGGCAACAGCATGGCTTTGGAATAACCCAACACAGCAGGACAAGATTTCGCACATTAATGTTGACAAGAGTTGTCGTTCTTTGGTCAAAACACACCAAGACACCACACTGCTTTTAAACCCTGCAAGTTTCATTCCCACTGGAACTGTTTCTAGAGTTTGCTCCCCTTCATATTTCTTCTTGGTTTGTTGTATATGTCGTACTTTTGCTAAACATATACAAAACACAGCGAAACTGTATTGATAAAATTGGATTATGCCCCTTCCATGCTTTACTGTCCCCAAAAATAAGCATTAACGAAAACTTGCTGCATAACAGAAGGGGCCAGCTTTTTCAAAAAATATACACCACCTTCCAACCAAATCTAAAGAAGTTTGATGACACGAGTCCAGCTACTGTTGCCCCCCTCCATCTCTCCCCCTCCCCCTCCCCAACAGCTCTCTCCCCCTTCCTTTCCCCTTCCCTGCAGCAAGCCCCCACCCACCTTGCGTATTTTGGAGTCCCCAGGGTCGCGGCCCACCACCAGAACTGGTGCGATTGCTGATGGAGCCAGTCACCTTCCCCCCATAACGCTCAACCAGGCTCTTCGCCTCGTCCCGGTCAATGGACTCCAGCACCCCTGTGATGACAAAGGTCAGGCCCTCCAGGCAGTTCTCCTCTCCCTGCCACACCACACACACAGAGCAGTGCTGTCCGAGCTGTCCTGTAGTATTCTACCGCCGTCGGGCAGCTGGGAAAATCATCTGTTCAAAAGTGCTGCACTATACAGCAAGCATGATTTGGCCTTGGCATCACCCCTGCTCCCAATTCTGAACTCTGTGTATATGAGTGTACACGTGTACAGCAGTATGGGTATTTGTCTTGTATTTTTGTGTCCATCTGTTTGTATGCAAGAGTGAATGTGTGTGTGTGTGTGTGCGTGCGCGCGCGCGCATGCGTGTGTGTGTGAGCATATGTGCCGTACATGGGTGTGTGCGCGTGTGTGTATGTGGCGCCCATGTTGGAGACAAACATAAGGCTTTGACACATCCTCTTCCTCTACGCTTTCCTCACTTCTGCCCCAGTCGACCATAATCCAAGTTGCAGAGTTGCCTTTACCTTGGGAATCTCTTTAGAGCCCAGTGCTCTGGGACCTTCACGATTCAGGAAGCTGCGGTAGGCCCCCCCAGTTCCCTTTTAGCCGAACCTTTAGCCGAACCTTTGTCAGAACCCTCCTGCACACACAAAAACCCACATTACTGCAATGATGCTGAACTTTTATCACAGCCCTCCTACACACACAACACCCACATGACTGACTTTTATCACAGCCCTCCTACACACACACACACCCACATGACTGACTTTTATCACAGCCCTCCTACACACACAACACCCCACATGACTGACTTTTAGCACAGCCCTCCTACACACACAATACCCACATGACTGACTTTTATCACAGCCCTCCTACACTACACACACACACACCCACATGACTGACTTTTATCACAGCCCTCCTACACACACAACACCCACATGACTTTTACTTTTATCACAGCCCTCCTACACACACAAACACCACACATGACTGACTGACTTTTATCACAGCCCTCCTACACACACAACACCCACATTACTGCAATGATGTTGAACTTTCATCAGGCTCTGTCAAAACTACAGTTTCGTCTTTGTGTCTACCTGGCAAAGCTGATACTCAAATGGCAAGCCACTGGTATTTCAGGGGTTGAGTTTTGACCGAGGCTTCCACACAAAAAAATTCAGCAACACAACCACCACCAAAAACATGAACACTGAGTGGCTTTCAATTCATACATCAATTCCTCAGTTAACTGTGTAAACAAAACCTAACAGTGAGTAACGGAAAACCCTGAAAAACGACTAAATCAAATCAAGCAAGAAAAAAAAAAAAAGAAAAAAAAAACTGAGGAAACTCGAAAGCCACAAAGTGAAAAGAAAGCAAAAGAATAAAAAACAGAAACTGAAGAAATAAAAGACAACATCAATGAAAGGAAAGAGGAAATGTGAAAGAAAGAAAGAGAAAAACAACGGAGAGAAAGAGAGGGAAGGAAAGAATGCACAAAACCAATACACAATAGGAGTATAAAGGGGTAAAATAAGGCATTAAGATCAGGAAACAAAGGAAGAGAAATATGGGAAAAGGAAACAAAATAAAGGAGACAAAAAAAAGAGAAACTAAAAGTAACAGTGAAAATATCCAGTTTATCCTGAATACGTGTGATATATCCATAAAGAGTAAAAACCGTCCTGGGCTGGTGTAACTGTTAGTAATGGCTATTCTGGCAAACATCGGCCATCATCTGTGACCTATAATGAACATACCAACAAATTTTCTGAAAGATCGGCCAAGAACTTTCTGAGATTTTCCATCAAAAAAAAAACCATTATGGGCCGTTAGTAACGGCTATAAACGGTAAACTTAAACATCGGGCATCTCTGTGACCCATATGAACATACCTACAAATTTTCAGAAAGATCGGCCACTTACTTTCTGAGATATTCCATAAAAAACAAAAACCGTTATGGGTCGTTATAGCCGTTAGTAATGGCCATAACGGTCAATTAAACATCGGGCATGATCCGTGACCCAAATGAACATACCTACAAATTTTCAGAAAGATCGGCCAAGTACTTTCTGAGACATTCCATTAAAAAAAAAAAAACTATTGGGCCGTTACAGCCGTCAGTAACGGCTACAACGGTAAACTAAAACGTCGGGCATCATCCGTCACCCCATAATGGACATACCTACAAATTTTCAGAAAGTTCAGCCAAGTACTTTCTGAGAAATTCGATATAGGAAAAAAAAAACATTATGACCCAATACAGCCGTTAGTAACGGCTATAACGGTAAAACTAAAACATCGGGCTTCATCCGTAAGCCATAGTGAACATACCTGCTAATTTTCACAAAGATCGGTGAAGTATTTTCTGAGATATTCCATAAAAGAAGAAAACCCATTACAGGCCGTTACAGCCGTTAGTAACGGCTATAACTTTAAACTAAAAACATCGGGCATCATCCTTTACCCATAATGAACATACCTGCTAATTTTCACAAAGATCGGCCAAGTATTTTCAGAGATATTCCATGAGAAGAAAAATTGATACAGGCCTTTACAGCCATTAGTAACGGCTATAACGGGGTAAACTAAAACATCGGGCATCATCCCGTGACCCATAATGAAGATACCTGCTAATTTTCACAAAGATCGGCCAAGCACTGTCTGAGATATTCCATAAAGAAGGAAAACCATTACACTTACAGGCTGTTACAGCCTTAAGTAACGGCTCTAACGGGTAAACTAAAACATTGCTTATTATTCACGACCCATAATGAACATACCTACAAATTTTCAGAAAGATCGGCAGAGTACTTTCTGAGATATTCAATAAAGAAGAAAAACCTGTTACAGCCGTTAGTAAGTAACGCTATAATGGGGTAAACTAAAAACATCAGGCATCATCCGTGATGCATAATGAACATACCTGCTAATTTTTCAGAAAGATCCGCCAAGTAATTTCCGAGATATTCCATAAAGAAGAAAAACTGTTACAGGCCGTTACAGCCATTAGTAACGGCTATAATGGTAAACTGAAACATCACTCATTATTCGTGACCCATAATGAACATACCTACAAATTTTCAGAAAGATCGGCCACACTTTACTTTCTGCGATATTCCATAAAGAAGAAAAACCTTTACAGGCCGTTACAGCCGTTGGTTACGGCTATAACGGGGTAAATTAAAACATCGGGCATCATCCTTGACCATTAATGAACATAATACAAATTTACAGAAAGATCGGCCAAGTACTTTCTGAGATATTCCATAAGAAGAGAAAAAAACCCTTACAGCCGTTTGTAACGGCTATAACGGGGTAAACTAAAAACATCGGGCATCATCTGTGACCCATAATGAACATACCTGCTAATTTTCATAAAGGTCAGCCAAGTACTTTCTGAGATATTCCATAAAGAAGAAAAAACTGTTACAGGCTGTTAGAGCCATTAGTAACAGTTATAACGGTAAGCTAAAACATTGGGCATTATTCGTGACCCATAATGAACATACCTACAAATTTTCAGAAAGATCGCCAGAGTCCTTCATGCCCTGCTCTCATGGTGACCTCAATTTCGATGTCCTCTCCACGTCTGTGGCCTTGGTTTGGTTCCGTCGGGGTCACCGGTATCGGCGAGCCCATGGGGGCTGTCGTTGGACGGGACGTGGTGGCGCCCTCCGGAGGGAGAGAGCACACTCACGCCGGCTCCGCGACTAAGCAATTATTGTCGTCAGTCGTCAGCTTAGTAGGTGGTAGGTGGTGTCCTGCGTATGTTAGATCAGAACAGGCGCCACTGAAACACCACTGAAGTGACTCGGCAGCAGTGCAGTGTCTCCTCCGGTGGGTTGCCTCTTGACGGCTTGACATTGACTGCTCCCTGTGGACTGCCGGTGCCGGGGGCTGTGGCGGGCGGGCCGACCGGGCTGTGGCTGTGGACGGGGTGTCGGAATGAGCGGCGTGGGGCAACTGCCTCTGAAGGTGGCGCAGAGGTTGGGACAGCAAAAAAAAAAAAAAAAAAAAAAAAAAAAAAAAAAAAAAAAAAAAAAAAAAAAAAGTACTTTATGAGATATTCCATAAAGAAGAAAACCTGTTACAGCCGTTAGTAACAGCTATAATGGGGGTAATTAAAAACATCGGGCATCATCCGTGATGCATAGTGAACATACCTGCTAATTTTCACAAAGACGGCCAAGTATTTTCTGAGATATTCCATAAAGAAGAAGAAAAACCGTTACAGGCCGTTCAGCCGTTTGTAATGGCTACAACGGTAAACTAAAATATCGGGCATTATTCGTGACACATAATGAAGATACCTGCTAATTTTCAGAAAGATCGGCAGAGTACTATCCGAGATATTTCATAAAGAAGAAAACCCATTACATGCTGTTACAACCATTAGTAATGGCTGTAACAGGGCAATTAAAACATCAGGCATCATCCGTGACCCATAATGAACATACCTGCTAATTTTCACAAAGATCTGCCGCGTATTTTCTGAGATATGCCATAAAGAAGAAAAACCGTGACAGGCCGTTACAGCCGTTAGTAACGGCAAACTAAAACATCGCTCATTATTTGTGACCCATAATGAACATACCTACAAATTTTCAGAAAGATCAGCCACATACTTTCTGTGATATTCCATAAAGAAGAAAAACCGTTACAGCCGTTAGTAACAGCTATAACGGGGCAAAACTTAAAACATCAGGCATCATCTGTGACCCATAATGAACATACCTGCTAATTTTCACAAAGATCTGCCGCGTATTTTCTGAGATATGCCATAAAGAAGAAAAACCGTTACAGGCTGTTACAGCCGTTAGTAACGGCTAAAAACGGTAAACTGAAACATCGCTCATTATTCGTGACCCATAATGAACATACCTACAAATTTTCAGAAAGATCGGCCACATACTTTCTGCGATATTCCATAAAGAAGAAAAACCTTTACTGGCCGTTAGTAACGCTGTAATGGCGTAAACTAAAACATAGGGCATCATCCATGACCCATTATGAACGTACCTGCTCATTTTTACAAAGATCGGCCGAGTACTTCTGAGATATTCCATAAAGAAGAAAAACCGTTGCAGGCCATTACAGCCGTTAGTAACGGCTATAGCGGTAAACTAAAACATCGGGCATCATCCGTGGCCCATATTGAACATTCCTACAAATTTTCAGAAAGATCGGCCCAGTAGTTTTGTCTGGAGCGAGTGGAAACACATTTTGACCACGGACACACAGACAGACAGACAGCATTTCTTCGTTCCCATTCTAAAGTACTCCCTGTTCTATACGAACTGGGAGTACAAAAAGGAAGAATAATATATGAAAAAACAACAACAAAAGGAAAGGGCAATATGTGAAAAAATGGAAATAATGTGAAACGAAAGAAACATGAAAGAGAAATACTTAATACTTTTTGTTGTAGTTTTAATCAAGGGCCCCGTGGTCAGATGGTTAGAGCTTCTACCTGTGAAGCTGATGGTTGCAAGTTCAAACCAGTGCTGGGGTCTGATGTTTTCAGCCTCTCTGTCTACCCAGCAGTAAATGGGTACTTAATTCAGGTCAGGGAGGGCTACATGTGGCGGAAGGAGAGAGAGGGGCCATTTTTTCCCCATCATGCCCTGCCCTTGACACGGTGAATCTCCCACAGCTCACAGCCCCAATGGCAGACTGACTGAGGGAACTATAACCTTTTTTTTTCTTTTTCTAAGGAAGAAAGAAAAGGACTAAAGGGGGAAAAAAGAAATGAAGGAAAGGAAAATGGGGGAAAAAAGAAGCAAAGAAAATATGGAAAAAAAAAAAAAGAAAGAAAAAAGACAAAACAAAACAAAAACAAAGGAATGAAAGAATCGGACATACAGAAAAGAGAATAACATAAGAAAAATAATAAATAAATAGAAAAAAATATGGAAATACAAGAAACAGAAAGCAACCAGCTGCCATGGCGAAGTGGTTAGCATCACGGACTCCCGGCTGGGAGGTCGTGGATTCGAATCCCATCAGAGTCATGTGGGTTTTTCTGCCCCGACCAGCTCCTACCCAGAGTTGTGAGCTTAATGGATACATTTCTGAGAGTATTGCTCAAATTTCCCAACCAACACTGCAGGAGCCTGCATCTCTCGGGCCTGGTTGATGCTTGGATATATTATGAAAGGAAGCGTAGAGTACAGCCCTGTCATGTAGTCTCAGACCAAAATGGAAATCCGTAGCATCATCTTAATCATCCTCATTGTCATCGATCAGCATTTTTAAAAAATGTCTTAAATTCTGTGACCCTTCATGCCCTGCTGTCATAGTGACCTCAATTTCAATGTCCTCTCCAAGTCTGTGGCCTTGGTTTGGTTCCGTCGGGGTCACCAGTATCAGTCCATGGGGGCTGTGTTGTTGGACGGACGTGGTGGTGCCCTCCGGAGGGAGAGCTCACTCACGCCGGCTCCGCAACTAAGCAATTACTGTCGTCAGTAGGGGGCTTAGTAGGTGGTGCCCTGCGTATGTTAAATCACAACAGGCGCCACTGAATACCACCGAAGTGACCCGGCAGCAGTGCAGTGTCTCCTCCGGTGGGTTGCCTCTTGACGACCTTGTCCATGCGGGCTGCCGGTGCGGGGGCTGCGGCGGGGGCAGTCAGGCTGTGGCTGTGAACAGGGTGTCGGAATGAGCGGCGTGGGTGCACTGCCTCTGAGGTGGCGCAGGGGTTGGGACAGCAAAAAAAAAAAAAAAAAAAAAAAATAAAAAAAATATTTTTCAAAAAAAAGAAAAGAAAAGAAAGCATGTCTCACCTTGGAAGTCGATGTCACAGGGGTCTTCTTTTCAGCTGAAGAAGGCCTTGACTGGTCAGCAGCTTTTGATGGAGTCGTCTTTTCAGCGGAAGATGGAGCTGGCTTTTTCTCCGTTTTAGTCACCTCCATTTTACCAACCCCCTTCAGCGGAGAGGCTCTGGCATTGGCGCCTTTCTTGGGAGTCTGGGCAAAGGCAATGACTCCCTGAGGAGGTGGATGATACTCAACACTGCATCACAACAACAATAAATCATACAAGTAAAAACAAACAGCTCAAAGCAGAATCATCAAACTGCCTTTTATTGTTTCTTCCTCTGTAGTATCAACCTTGGCACAATTTACTGTGCTGTGATTCTGGGCTGTGTTGCAGAATTGCAAGATTACATTTGATAGGCATCTACAGAGCTCCACATCAACACATTGCTGATCAAGCAGTTAAGTCCATGCTCTTCTGGTTATCTATACCTACAAGTAGGTGTTGTTTCCAAAGAAACAAAAACTTGCCTGTTTGTGTCTGGAAGTTCCATTCAACGGCAATGTCGTATATACTGTGTGGTTATGACATTGGTGGGGGGTGGAGGAGGGGTGAGAGAATGTTTCAGAAAAGCTACAGCTGAGATTTCTTAAACATTTGTTCCCATTAAACAATAACTTCCATTATTCAGGGCATTAACCTATTCCAGCCCTTGTATATGAAAGATTGGTAAGATTCTGGATGGATTTCAGCAATGTCTGCATCCCTGACAAATATTTTAACAAACTGTATAACGTTATGTATGAATTATATAAGAAAGATACCTTTATTTCATGACAGCATAATCAGTTTAAAAACACTTGAGCTGATACACAATTTGACTGTGTCTAGATAACTCAATCCATCACAAACAAAACTGGATTATGTCAATGTGTAAAACAACAACTGCACTGTATTTTTACACTGTTGACGTAGCTCATTACAGAACAGACATCAATTTTCATTCCATAAACATTTCAATGAGCTGACTGCTGTCACACCCTGACCACCAAGACGAAAGCCATGTGAACATTCCCTACCTTTCTCTTGTCGGGAGTGTCCAGCACGACGTTACTGTTGGTGTCTCGTTTCAGCGGTGATGACCTCGTCATTGTGGCAGGCGTCGCGGCAGGGCCGGCTGTCTTCATTCTTGCCGACAGTTTGCTGGCTAGACTGGATGCTTCCACAGGTGCTGTGTTTCATACATGGTATCCAGTCAATAGTAACAGGGGGCATCAATTCTGGCTGCTTTGACAGGACAAGGGCACATAATCCCTGCTGCTTACGCTACCCACCAGTTTGCACACTGGTAAATTAAAACAACAATCAACAAACCAAGAAAGTCTGTTCAAACACACTGGAAGCCCAGCTTATGAAAGGAAATGACAGTATGTCTAAAATAAAATAAAGTGAGTATATTAAACAAACATGCTTGCTCATTGTGAGAGAGTGTGCGTTTGTGTGCATGTGTTTATGAATGTACCATCAGTGTATTTGACAATCAAGTACAATCTGCTGCAAAACAGTATCGCACAGGGCTTACTCAGTACTTGTTTTTAAAACCACTGCCCACCACAAGACTGACAGCCAGATTTCCTCTTTCTGAATACTGGATCGACTGCTGAATACTTGGTCAACGACTTTCACTTTCACTATCGCATATCCCAGAAAGCAATCGTGACAAAACGTCTCCCGGAAGAACAGTTTCTGGACACCCTTTGTTTTTGTTGCAAGAGTTTGGGTAGTAATTTTGCTGCTGTAAATTTTAAAAGTCCAGCTTTTTTTCGTGAAGATTTTCTGGGAAATGGTGGATCAAGAAACTATACAACTTCTAGAATCCATTTTCTGATGCGATAGTGATGGAGAGTGTATGAGGACTCCGCTCTTGAAGAAATTTGGAAGCGAAGACGATTCTGATATTGATCTTGCCCTAGTAATAAACAAAGATCGACTGCAGATCGACTGCTGACCAATTTTGAGGCTGGAATCGATAATGATTTGGGTGATGATGACGGTGATGTCGAATTGCCCATTGCTGCTGGGCCCAGCCCCCAAAAAAGAAAATTCCAAAACAAAGCTGCTAGAGATTCTGTAACCGTTGACTAGAGTGATTGGCTACAAGAAGTGAAGCCCCCAAAAACTTTCACTTGTTTTGACAGCAGGAAATCAGGTCAGACGATAACCAAATTTCAGTCAGTGGGTGTGTCTCTTGATTTGTCTGTGGGAGCGTTACCTTTAATCTTTTGATTTCAGAAGAATTTTGACAGACTTTGAGCAAGAAACAAATATATTTGCTGCACAAAAGCAAACAGAAAAGGGTAAAGACAAACTTTGGCCTAAATAAAAAAACTGCCTCATTTTTCAAAAAGCAAGAGGAGACGGACAAGGGGTACATCATCACCACACGTGTGTGTGTGTGTGTGCGTGTGTGTGTGTGTGTGTGTGCGCGTGAGGAGGGGGTGTCGACTGCTCAGTGCACTTGTGCAAAGGCAGGCATATTTTTGCTGAATTCCATCACAATTTAAAGTTCATTTGTCAGTAATCTGTTCTTAGTTATTTTTTTACCCTCAGTAGTCAGAAGAAGTTTGTTAAACAAAATTGTTGAGTTTGTTTTCATGAGGCAGTTTTTTTATTTAGGCCAAAGTTTGTCTTTACCCTTTTCTGTTTGCTTTTGTGCAGCAAATATATTGTTTCTTGCTCAAAAGGCTGTCAAAATTCTTCTGAAATCAAAAGATTAAAGGTAACGCTCCCACAGACAAATCAAGGGACACACCCACTGACTGAATTTGGTTATCGTCTGACCTGATTTCCTGCTGTCAAAACAAGTGAAAGTTTTTGGGGGCTTCACTTCTTGTAGCCAATCCCTCTAGTCAACGGTTACAGAATCTCTAGCAGCTTTTGTTTTGGAATTTTCCGTTTTTGGGGCTGGGCCCAGCAGCAATGGGCAATTCGACATCACCGTCATCATCACCCAAATCATTATCGATTCCAGCCTCAAAATTGGTCAGGAGTCGATCTGCAGTCGATCTTTGTTTATTACTAGGGCAAGATCAATATCAGAAATCGTCTTCGCTTCCAAATTTCTTCAAGAGCGGAGTCCTCATACACTCTCCATCACTATCGCATCAGAAAATGGATTCTAGAAGTTGTATAGTTTCTTGATCCACCATTTTCCCAGAAAATCTTCACGAAAAAAAGCTGGACTTTTAAAATTTACAGCAGCAAAATTACTACCCAAACTCTTGCAACAAAAACAAAAGGGTGTCCAGAAACTGTTCTTCCGGGAGTCGTTTGTCACGATTGCTTTCTGGGATATGCGATAGTGAAAGTGAAAGTCGTTGACCAAGTATTCAGCAGTCGATCCAGTATTCAGAAAGAGGAAATCTGGCTGTCAGTCTTGTTGTGGTGGGCAGTGGTTTAAAAACAAGTACTGAGTAAGTCCCTGTGCAATACTCTTTTGCAGCAGATTGTACTTGATTGTCAAATACACTGATGGTACATTCATAAACACATGCACACAAAACGCACACTCTCACAAATGAGAGCAAGCATGTTTGTTTAATATACTCACTTTATTTTATTTTAGACATACTGTCATTTCCTTTCATAAGCTGGGCTTCCAGTGTGTTTGAACAGACTTTCTTGGTTTGTTGATTGTTGTTTTAATTTACCAGTGTGCAAACTGGTGGGTAGCGTAAGCAGCAGGGATTATGTGCCCTTGTCCTGTCAAAGCAGCCAGAATTGATTACAGCCCCTGTTACTATTGACTGGATACCATGTATGAAACACAGCACCTGTGGAAGCATCCAGTCTAGCCAGCAAACTGTCGGCAAGAATGAAGACAGCCGGCCCTGCCGCGACGCCTGCCACAATGACGAGGTCATCACCGCTGAAACGAGACACCAACAGTAACGTTGTGCTGGACACTCCCGACAAGAGAAAGGTGGGAATGTTCACATGGCTTTCGTCTTGGTGGTCAGGGTGTCACAGCAGTCAGCTCATTGAAATGTTTTGGAATGAAAATTGATGTCTGTTTTGTGATGAGCTACATACAAACAGTGTAAAAATACAGTGCAGTTGTTGTTTTACACATTGACATAATCCAGTTTTGTTTGTGATGGATTAAGTTATCTAGACACAGTCAAATTGTGTATCGGCTCAAGTGTTTTAAACTGATTATGCTGTCATGAAATAAAGGTATCTTTCTTATATAATTCATACATAACGTTATACAGTTTGTTAAAATATTTGTCAGGGATGCAGACATTGCTGAAATCCATCCAGAATCTTACCAATCTTTCATATACAAGGGCTGGAATAGGTTAATGCCCCTGAATAATGGAAGTTATTGTTTAATGGGAACAAATGTTTAAGAAATCTCAGCTGTAGCTTTTCTGAAACATCTCTCACCCCTCCTCCACCCCCCACCAATGTCATAACCACACAGTAATACCGACATTGCCGTTGAATGGAACTTCCAGACACAAACAGGCAAGTTTTGTTTCTTTGGAAAACAACACCTACTTGTAGGTATAGATAACCAGAAGAGCATGGACTCAACTGCTTGATCAGCAATGTGTTGATGTGGAGCTCTGTAGATGCCTATCAAATGTAATCTTGCAATTCTGCAACAGCCCAGAATCACAGCACAGTAAACTGTGCCAAGGTTGATACTACAGAGGAAGAAACAATAAAAGGCAGTTTGATGATTCTGCTTTGAGCTGTTTGTTTTTACTTGTATGATTTATTGTTGTTGTGATGCAGTGTTGAGTATCATCCACCTCCTCAGGGAGTCATTGCCTTTGCCCAGACTCCCAAGAAAGGCGCCAATGCCAGAGCCTCTCCGCTGAAGGGGGTTGGTAAAATGGAGGTGACTAAAACGGAGAAAAAGCCAGCTCCATCTTCCGCTGAAAAGACGACTCCATCAAAAGCTGCTGACCAGGTCAAGGCCTTCTTCAGCTGAAAAGAAGACCCCTGTGACATCGACTTCCAAGGTGAGACATGCTTTCTTTTTTCTTGTCTTTTTTTGAAAAAATATTTTTATTTATTTATTTTTTTTTTTTTTTTTTGCTGTCCCAACCCCCTGCGCCACCTCAGAGGCAGTGCACCCACAATCATTCCCGACACCCTGTTCACAGCCAGAGCCTGACTGGCCCCGCCGCAGCCCCCGCACCGGCAGTCCGCAGGGACAAGGTCGTCAAGAGGCAACCCACCGGAGGAGACACTGCACTGCTGCCGGGTCACTTCGGTGGTATTCAGTGGCGCCTGTTGTGATTTAACATACGCAGGGCACCACCTACTAAGCCCCCTACTGACGACAGTAATTGCTAAGTTGCGGAGCCGGCGTGAGTGAGCTCTCCCTCCGGAGGGCACCACCACGTCCGTCCAACAACAGCCCCCATGGACTGATACTGGTGACCCCGACGGAACCAAACCAAGGCCACAGACTTGGAGAGGACATTGAAATTGAGGTCACTATGACAGCAGGGCATGAAGGGTCACAGAATTTAAGACATTTTTTAAAAATGCTGATCGATGACAATGAGGATGATTAAGATGATGCTACGGATTTCCATTTCAGTCTGAGACTACATGACAGGGCTGTACTCTACGCTTCCTTTCATAATATATCCAAGCATCAACCAGGCCCGAGAGATGCAGCTCTCCTGCAGTGTTGGTTGGGAAATTTGAGCAATACTCTCAGAAATGTATCCATTAAGCTCACAACTCTGGGTAGGAGCTGGTCGGGGCAGAAAAAACCACATGACTCTGATGGGATTCGAATCCACGACCTCCCAGCCGGGAGTCCGTGATGCTAACCACTTCGCCATGGCAGCTGGTTGCTTTCTGTTTCTTGTATTTCCATATTTTTTTCTATTTATTTATTATTTTTCTTATGTTATTCTCTTTTCTGTATGTCCGATTCTTTCATTCCTTGTGTTTTATTTTGTTTTGTCTTTTTTTCTTCTTTTTCTTTTTTTTTTTCATATTTTCTTTGCTTCTTTTTTCCCCCATTTTCCTTTCCTTCATTTCTTTTTTCCCCTTTTAGTCCTTTTCTTTCTTCCTTAGAAAAAGAAAGAAAAAAAAAGTTATAGTTCCCTCAGTCAGTCTGCCATTGGGGCTGTGAGCTGTGGGAGATTCACCGTGTCAAGGGCAGGGCATGATGGGGAAAAAACGGCCCCTCTCTCTCCTTCCGCCACATGTAGCCCTCCCTGACCTGAATTAAGTACCCATTTACTGCTGGGTAGACCGAGAGGCTGAAAACATCAGACCCCAGCACTGGTTTGAACTTGCAACCATCAGCTTCACAGGTAGAAGCTCTAACCATCTGACCACGGGGCCCTTGATTAAAACTACAACAAAAAGTATTAACTCTTTCATGTTTCTTTCGTTTCACATTATTTCCATTTTTCACATATTGCCCTTTCCTTTTGTTGTTGTTTTTCATATATATTCTTCCTTTTTGTACTCCCCAGTCGTATAGAACAGGGAGGAGTACTTTAGAGAATGGAACGAAGAAATGCTGTCTGTCTGTCTGTGTGTCCGTGGTCAAAATGTGTTCCACTCGCTCCAGACAAAACTACTAGGCCGATCTTTCTGAAAATTTGTAGGAATGTTCAATATGGGCCACGGATGATGCCCGATGTTTTAGTTTACCGCTATAGCCGTTACTAACGGCTGTAATGGCCTGCAACGGTTTTTCTTCTTTATGGAATATCTCAAAGTACTCGGCCGATCTTTGTAAAAATGAGCAGGTACGTTCATAATGGGTCATGGATGATGCCCCACCTATGTTTAGTTTACGCCATTACAGCGTTACTAACGGCCAGTAAAGGTTTTTTTCTTCTTTATGGAATATCGCAGAAAGTATGTGGCCGATCTTTCTGAAAATTTGTAGGTATGTTCATTATGGGTCACGAATAATGAGCGATGTTTCAGTTTACCGTTTTAGCCGTTACTAACGGCTGTAACAGCCTGTAACGGTTTTTCTTCTTTATGGCATATCTCAGAAAATACGCGGCAGATCTTTGTGAAAATTAGCAGGTATTGTTCATTATGGGTCACAGATGATGCCTGATGTTTTAATTTACCCCCGTTATAACGGCTACTAACGGCTGTAACGGTTTTTTCTTTCTTTATGGAATATCACAGAAAGTATGTGGCTGATCTTTCTGAAAATTTGTAGGTATGTTCATTATGGGTCACAAATAATGAGCGATGTTTTAGTTTGCCGTTACTAACGGCTGTAACGGCCTGTCACGGTTTTTTTCTTTATGGCATATCTCAGAAAATACGCGGCAGATCTTTGTGAAAATTAGCAGGTATGTTCATTATGGGTCACGGATGATGCCTGATGTTTTAATTTGCCCTGTTACAGCCATTACTAATGGTTGTAACAGCATGTAATGGGTTTTCTTCTTTATGAAATATCTCGGATAGTACTCTGCCGATCTTTCTGAAAATTAGCAGGTATCTTCATTATGTGTCACGAATAATGCCCGATATTTTAGTTTACCGTTGTAGCCATTACAAACGGCTGAACGGCCTGTAACGGTTTTTCTTCTTTATGGAATATCTCAGAAAATACTTGGCGGGTCTTTGTGAAAATTAGCAGGTATGTTCACTATGCATCACGGATGATGCCCGATGTTTTAATTTACCCCATTATAGCTGTTACTAACGGCTGTAAACAGGTTTTCTTCTTTTTATGGAATATCTCATAAAGTACTTTTTTTTTTTTTTTTTTTTTTTTTTTTTTTTTTTTTTTTTTTTTTTTTTGCTGTCCCCAACCTCTGCGCCACCTTCAGAGGCAGTGCACCCACGCCGCTCATTCCGACACCCCGTCCACAGCCACAGCCGGTCGGCCCGCCACAGCCCCGGCACGGCAGTCCACAGGGAGCAGTCAATGTCAAGCCGTCAAGAGGCAACCCACCGGAGGAGACACTGCACTGCTGCCGAGTCACTTCAGTGGTGTTCAGTGGCGCCTGTTCTGATCTAACATACGCAGGACACCACCTACTAAGCCCCCTACTGACGACAATAATTGCTTAGTCGCGGAGCCGGCGTGAGTGAGCTCTCCCTCCGGAGGGCGCCACCACGTCCGTCCAACGACAGCCCCCATGGGCTCGCCGATACCGGTGACCCCGACGGAACCAAACCAAGGCCACAGACGTGGAGGGAGGACATCGAAATTGAGGTCACCATGAGAGCAGGGCATGAAGGACTCTGGCGATCTTTCTGAAAATTTGTAGGTATGTTCATTATGGGTCACGAATAATGCCCAATGTTTTAGCTTACCGTTATAACTGTTACTAATGGCTCTAACAGCCTGTAACAGTTTTTCTTCTTTATGGAATATCTCAGAAAGTACTTGGCTGACCTTTATGAAAATTAGCAGGTATGTTCATTATGGGTCACAGATGATGCCCGATGTTTTAGTTTTACCCCGTTATAGCCGTTACAAACGGCTGTAAGGGTTTTTCTTCTTTATGGAATATCTCAGAAAGTACTTGGCCGATCTTTCTGTAAATTTGTATTATGTTCATTAATGGTCAAGGATGATGCCCGATATTTTAATTTACCCGTTTATAGCCGTAACCAACGGCTGTAACGGCCTGTAAAGGTTTTTCTTCTTTATGGAATATCGCAGAAAGTATGTGGCCGATCTTTCTGAAAATTTGTAGGTATGTTCATTATGGGTCACGAATAATGAGTGATGTTTCAGTTTACCATTATAGCCGTTACTAATGGCTGTAACGGCCTGTAACAGTTTTTCTTCTTTATGGAATATCTCGGAAATTACTTGGCGGATCTTTCTGAAAATTAGCAGGTATGTTCATTATGCATCACGGATGATGCCTGATGTTTTAGTTTACCCCATTATAGCTGTTACTACGGCGGCTGTAACAGGTTTTTTCTTCTTTATTGAATATCTCAGAAAGTACTCTGCCGATCTTTCTGAAAATTTGTAGGTATGTTCATTATGGGTCATTGAATAATAAGCGATGTTTTAGTTTACCGTTAGAGCCGTTACTTAAGGCTGTAACAGCCTGTAAGTGTAATGGTTTTCCTTCTTTATGGAATATCTCAGACAGTGCTTGACCGATCTTTGTGAAAATTAGCAGGTATCTTCATTATGGGTCACGGATGATGCCCGATGTTTTAGTTTACCCCGTTATAGTTGTTACTAATGGCTGTAACGGCCCTGTATCAATTTTTCTTCTTCATGGAATATCTCTGAAAATACTTGGCCGATCTTTGTGAAAATTTAGCAGGTATGTTCATTATGGGTAAAGGATGATGCCCGATGTTTTAGTTTAAAGTTATAGCCGTTACTAACGGCTGTAACGGCCTGTAATGGTTTTTTTCTTCTTTATGGAATATCTCAGAAAATACTTCACCAAACTTTGTGAAAATTAGCAGTATGTTCACTATGGCTTACGGATGAAGCCTGATGTTTTAGTTTACCGTTATAGCCGTTACAAACGGCTGTATTGGGTCATAATGTTTTTTTTTCCTATATCGAATTTCTCAGAAAGTACTTGGCTGAACTTTCTGAAAATTTGTAGGTATGTCCATTATGGGGACGGATGATGCCCGACGTTTTAGTTTACCGTTGTAGCCGTTACTGACGGCTGTAACGGCCCATAATAGTTTTTTTTTTTTATGGGATGTCTCAGAAAGTACTCGGCCGATCTTTCTGAAAATTTGTAGGTATGTTTCATTTTGGGTCACGGATCATGCCCGACGTTTAATTTACCGTTATGGCCGTACTAACGGCTATAACGACCCATAACAGTTTTTGTTTTTTATGGAATATCTCAGAAAGTAAGTGGCCGATCTTTCTGAAAATTTGTAGGTATGTTCATTATGGATCACAGAGATGCCCGATGTTTAAGTTTACCGTTATAGCCGTTACTAACGGCCCATAATGGTTTTGTTTTTTGATGGAAAATCTCAGAAAGTTCTTGGCCGATCTTTCAGAAAATTTGTTGGTATGTTCATTATAGGTCACAGATGATGGCCGATGTTTGCCAGAATAGCCATTACTATTTTTACTCTTTATGGAATATATCACACATATTCAGGATAAACTGGGAGTACGTTTATATGCTTTGCATCTTGGGTTTTTTTTTTTTTTTTTTTTCTTTTCTTCTTCTTTACAAGTTTTTTTTTTTTTCTTGATTTCCTCCATTTACTTATTTTGTTACATTTGTTTCTTTTTGCTTAACCAACCACCTCTTTACTGTTTTCCTTTCTTGTTTTGTATATCTCTTCCCCCCACGCCCCCCACCCCATATTTTCACTGTTAGTTTCTCTTTTTTTTGTCTCATTTATTTTGTTTCCTTTTCCCATATTTCTCTTCCTTTGTTTCCTGATCTTAATGCCTTATTTTACCCCTTTATACTCCTATTGTGTATTGGTTTGTGCATTCTTTCCTTCCCTCTCTTTCTCTCCGTTGTTTCTCTTTCTTTTCTTTCACATTCCTCTTTCCTTTCATGATGTTGTCTTTTATTTCTTCAGTTTCTGTTTTTATTCTTTTGCTTTCTTTTCACTTTGTGGCTTTCGAGTTTCCTCAGTTTTCTTTTTCTTTTTTTTTTTTTTCTTGCTTGATTTGATTTCGTCGTTTTTCAGGGTTTTCCGTTACTCACTGTTAGGTTTTGTTTACACAGTTAACTGAGGAATTGATGTATGAATTGAAAGCCACTCAGTGTTCATGTTTTTGGTGGTGGTTGTGTTGCTGAATTTTTTGTGTGGAAGCCTCGGTCAAAACTCAACCCCTGAAATACCAGTGGCTTGCCATTTGAGTATCAACTTTGCCAGGTAGACACAAAGACGAAACTGTAGTTTTGACAGAGCCTGATGAAAGTTCAACATCATTGCAGTAATGTGGGTGTTGTGTGTGTAGGAGGGCTGTGATAAAAGTCAGTCAGTCATGTGGTGTGTTGTGTGTGTAGGAGGGCTGTGATAAAAGATGTTTGTGTGTGTAAGGGCTGTCAGTCATGTGGGTGTTGTGTGTGTAGGAGGGCTGTGATAAAAGTCAGTCATGTGGGTGTTGTGGAGGGCTGTGTAAAAGTGTAGGAGGGCTGTGATAAAAGTCAGTCATGTGGGTGTTGTGTGTGTAGGAGGGCTGTGCTAAAAGTCAGTCATGTGGGTGTTGTGTGTGTAGGAGGGCTGTGATAAAAGTCAGTCATGTGGGTGTGTGTGTGTGTAGGAGGGCTGTGATAAAAGTCAGTCATGTGGGTGTTGTGTGTGTGTAGGAGGGCTGTGATAAAAGTCATGTTCAGGGCTGTGATCATTGCATAAAAGTCAGTCATGTGGGTTTGTGTGTGTGCAGGAGGGTTCTGACAAAGGTTCGGCTAAAAGGAACTGGGGGGCCTACCGCAGCTTCCTGAATCGTGAAGGTCCCAGAAGCACTGGGCTCTAAAGAGATTCCCAAGGTAAAGGCAACTCTGCAACTTGGATTATGGTCGACTGGGGCAGAAGTGAGGAAAGCGTAGAGGAAGAGGAGGATGTGTCAAAGCCTTATGTTTGTCTCCAACATGGGCGCCACATACACACACGCGCACACACCCCATGCACGGCACATATGCTCACACACACACATGCATGCGCGCGCGCGCACTCACACACACACACACACATTCACTCTTGCATACAAAGAGATGGACACAAAAATACAAGACAAATACCCATACTGCTGTACACGTGTACACTCATATACACAGAGTTCAGAATTGGGAGCAGGGCGATGCCAAGGCCAAATCATGCTTGCTGTATAGTGCAGCACTTTTGAACAGATGATTTTCCCAGCTGCCCGACGGCGGTAGAATACGACAGGACAGCTCGGACAGCACTGCTGTGTGTGTGTGGTGTGGCAGGGAGAGGAGAACTGCCTGGAGGGCCTGACCTTTGTCATCACAGGGGTGCTGGAGTCCATTGACCGGGACGAGGCCAAGAGCCTGGTGGAGCGTTATGGGGGGAAGGTGACTGGCTCCATCAGCAATCGCACCAGTTACCTGGTGGTGGGCCGCGACCCTGGGACTCCAAAATACACAAGGTGGGTGGGAGCTTGCTGCAGGGAAGGGGAAAAGGAAGGGGGAGAGGGCTGTTGGGGAGGGGGAGGGGGGGAGATGGAGGGGGGCGACAGTAGCTGGACTCGTGTCATCAAACTTCTTTAGATTTGGTTGGAAGGTGGTGTATATTTTTTGAAAAAAACCTGGCCCCTTCTGTTATGCAGCAAGTTTTCGTTAATGCTTGTTTTGGTAACAGTAAAGCATGGAAGGGGCATAATCCAATTTTATCAATACAGTTTCGCTGTGTTTTGTATATGTTTAGCAAAAGTACGACATATACAACAAACCAAGAGGAAATATGAAGGGGAACAAAAACTCTAGAAACAGTTCCAGTGGGAATGAAACTTGCAGGGTTTAAAAGCAACGTGGTGGTGTCTTGGTGTGTTTTGACCAAAGAACGACAACTCTTGTCCACATTAATGTGCGAAATCTTGTGCTGCTGTGTTGGGTTCTTCCAAAGCCATGCTGATTGCCTTAGAACAATAATGACCAAAGCCATGGAATTTGGGGGGAAAATGGTGAGAGGGCATGAATTTGTGCTATAAAGTGTGCTGATGAAAAGGGTTTGAAAGTCATTTGTGTCAAAAGAACCAGTTGCTTACTGTAGTTGCTACAAGGTCAGGTATCCCAGCACCTTCTGTTGCATAGCGGCAGGGAAAGTTGAAACCCTCTCTTCTTCCCAGGTCTGCATAACTCCGTTGTGAGGAGACCAGTCGTGACACTTCTGCAGATTGAGTGTTCGTAATGTAATGGACACAGTACGAGTTTCATTGAAAAAGTGAGCATTATGTCATTAAAATTGCTGCTACCACATTGTAAAATATGCTCATAATGTATAAGCAGATGTATTCAGATTGTATCTCTTCTGCAAAGGTTGTGGTTTGTCTTTTACCTCATTGTAAAATATGCCCACACTGTACAACACGTGTATTCAGGTTGTGTCTGTTCTGCAAAGGTTGTAGTTTGTCTTTTACCACATTGTAAAATATGCGCACACTGTACAAGCACTGTGTAAGCTGCACGTGGTATGTAGTTTGTCCTTAACAACCTTTCAACTGTCAACTTTTCTTCTTTTTTTTTTTTTCACCTTGTACATTTCTACCATGTAATTTGCTATAGTGCCAAACTGAAATTGGGCTTCTGGCTGGGAAAAAAAAAAAGAGAAAAAGAAGAGCCTCAAAATCCAGCAAGTCAAAAACATGACCTCACTGATGCTGTTTTGGAAACCTGTTGGATGAACAACAGAAAGCTGACCAAAGTTCAGCCGTTTAGATGTGTCTGACTGAGGACTATGAAAATGTGTGAAGAAACGGGATGGGTCACTGAGAGATGACGGGTTGGGTGTGGATGGTGGTGCAGCAGGCGGAGCAGCAGTGTGTCGAACGAAGCAGGTCGACGACGAGGACGGGCTGCTGGACTTGATACGGACCATGCCAGGCAAAAAGTCCAAGTACGAGGAAAAGGCAGAGCAGGCCTTGAAGAAGGTAGGTGTGGGTGGGTGGGTGGATGCTGGGTGGGTGAAGGTTAATGGTGGTGCTGACCTGTTTACCCTTACAATTTTTGCCGTAATTTTTACAGAAGAAAATTGACATTACGGGAATTATGGCCAAAAAATATATTACTGAAGAAAAAAAAATTTTTAAAAAAGAAAATTGTTGAACCACGGCATGCACAATTATACCCTCTTGGCTGGCGAGGGAGGCCGGTCCTATTTTTAACCAGCGCCCAACCTCCCTTCCCGGCAGTAGCACTCCCACTTCTCCCCTACCCCCATCCCATCCCTCTCACATGGCCCGTACATTTCTTTCCAGCTTCCCTGTGGCCAGGTACACGCTGTACCATCGGAATGTGTAATGCTGGTCTCCCCAGAGCCAAGAAAGTGGCTTTGCAGAAAGTACTGACCACTTGTACTGCTGTGTCAGCCCTGATATGGCCCTTTGCGGTTGGTTTGGCTATAAACAGCATTACAATTACCGTACTGCTGGACCGACAAGGCAAGAGAGAGAGAGAGGAGGGGGGGGAGGGGGGGAGGGGGGGGGGGGGGGAGAGGGAGCAAAAGAGAGCAATACACATGACAGAGAGAGACAGAGAGACAGACAGAGGAAGAAAGAGAGAGACAGATAGAGGGCAAAACACACACACACACACACACACAAAACCTTCGTCTATCACTTTATGTGGAAAGGCGTTTAAATTGAAGACAGCAACAACACACAAAACCTCCTTAAAGACATCTCTTTTCCCTCTGACTGATAAACGATATCCACTTACAACTGTGTGCATGTTTTCTAGTGTTGAACGCGCTCGTGTGTCAGTCTGCGTGTGTGTGTTTTCGGGCGGCGGTGTGTGTGTTTGTGTGTGTGTGTGTGTGTGTGTGTGTGCGCATGTGTGTGTGTGTGTGTGCTTTGAATAGGAATGATAATTTTATCATGTTTTTCTGTAATATGCGCTTAGGGCTCTTTCGAGGTAAAGTGTCTATAAATATCCTTTTACATAACATTACGTTACACACACACACACACACACACACACACACACACACACACGGAGAGAGAGAGAGATTTAATAATTACGGTAATACTTACGCTCACTGCTGTTCTCAAAATGTTGTCAAGCCCATTCACCAGACGCAGACGTAACCACACACTACTAGCCAACACAATTTGTTTTGCGTGTTTCATGCATTTTGGGGGGGGGGGGGGGGGTGTGAGTTGAACATGCTTAATTTCCACATGAACATGAACAGATTTTGGTTTGCATGTTTCATGCTTTTTACGCTACATTTGTAACATGCTGAGAGTTTACAACACGCACACACACACACACACACACACACATGAGCATGTGTGTGGGAGAGGGAGAGAGAGAGAATCAAAGCAACGTGAGAGGGGGCAAAAGAAAAAAAAAGGGGGGGGGGGGGGGCAATGCAAGATAGGACAGAGAAAGAAAGAGACAGAGATTTTGTACTCGCTGTTTGTGCAGCGTAGTCGATGTAGGATGTATCCATCATTGTTAAAACTCAGCTCAACATGTTACTTATCACAGACTGTCCCGTTAAATGGAAGATGATAATACAGTATTGCTGTTTTCCTTTGTATACAAACAACTAAGAAGTCTCACAGACTGATTCTCTTTATCACTTTCCTGTGAATTGATTTGGAAATTGTCGTGTTGGTTGCCAGCCAGCAAGTACTCGACTCATGGAGGAGTGGGGGGGGGGGGGGGGGCATTAAACCTGAGTTATGTCTACAGTAAAGTAAATGTAACATGTAAAAAAAAAAAAATTTAAAAAAAAAAAAAAAAAAAAACGGTCTTTCCTGTTAAAAGAAAGCAGTCTATATGGGTGCAGTGCAGTGAATGAATAACACAGGGCTCAGTTGCAAAGAAGAAAACAAACTTGGATTGACTGACATACCTAAACAAAAACTGCGATTTCCATACAGAAAAGCAGCAACAACAACAAACAACAACAAAAACAGTCAGCCAACCCATCCATCCAAACTAACAAAGAAAACAAGTTAAATAACAAAAAAGCTTTAAAAGCTAATGGACACGGGGAAAAAAAACTGATACTAGACTATATACAACGTAGAGAAACAGGAAACATGATAACTGTGTAAGTTGGCACCTGAGAAAATGCATTTATAAGCATATGCACTGCATATGATCAGCTAGAATTAAAAAATGGCATACATATATTAGAAGAGAACTTGTTACAGTGTATAGATAAGGATGAGGTATACATGATGGTGTGCGGAGACTTGAATGCGAGAACGGGATCAGAGCAAGTGCGACTGGAGAGCATGATCAGTTTTTTGCCCAGTGATGAAAGTGAGGATGATGTGAAAGAAAGTGGTACGCGTGTTTCAAAGGATTTGGTTGTAAATAATTTTGGTAAATCACTTTTGGATTTTTGTTTCTATATTTGATCTGAGCATTATCAATGGGTCTTGTGTCAATGATCAGAATGGTGAATTTACGTTTGTGTCACCCCAGGGAAACAGTGTTATCGACTATTTTATTGTTTCCGATGAGGTAACGGACATGTGTAGTTTACAAGTTGGGGAGAGTTTATACTCTTGGCATCTACCAGTCGAATTGTCTTGGAGAATTGTTTTTGAGTGAAGGTTGTGTGCCCAGATACCGCAGTCTGAATACATAGAAGAAGAAAAGGTAGTGTGGGTCTGAAGAGTGTTGTGGGTTGTACAAAGAGGAAATGGAATCTGATGAATTTAAAGAGTGTTTGAATAAAGCACGTCTGATTCTTGCCACGGATGTTAACAGGGCGACCGACATTTTAGTAAGTGCAATGTATGGGGCTGCAGCGTCCATGGTTAGGAGGGTGGGAGAAAGAAAAACGGTGCAATGATTGGTTTGACTTTGAGTGCGAACAGAAGAAAAGGATTGTCTTACGACTTCTGAGATCTTTTCGGAGAGCAAAATTACCGGAATACAAAGCACTGCAAAAAGAAGCGTACATAAAAGAAAGGAAAGAGTATGGTCAATTGAAAAGAGAGTAAAAAGAGATTGTCTAATGAAACGAAAATTAAGAAGCTTAAAGACTCGATTCACGATCCAAGACTTTTCTGGTCAACAATAAGAGCTGTAGCCAGGAAAGGCATGGTTTTTAATGAGATTAGCAGTTAGCAGTACAGTGGTACGATCATTTCTTCAGTGTTTTCAATGACTTTGAAAGTACGCCTGTACATGAAGTTGCTGAACACGAGGAGCTAGCGGAGGAGGGAAACGAAGAGTCACTCTTTAATGATCCAATCACTAAACAAGAGGTCGTAAAATGGAATAAAAAACCTGAAAAGTGGAAAAAGTCCTGGTCCAGACAAAGTCATAGGTGAAATGTTTAAACATTCAAGCGCAGGGGTAGTGGACTTTCTGGCTGAATTATTCAATGCTATTTTTGACCGTGGAATGTTCCCCAGAGAATGGTCTAAATCTATAATCATACCAATTCATAAAAAGGGAGACACAAACAACCCAGACAACTATAGAGGTGTGTGCTTTAACAAACGTCATAAGTAAAATATACACAAATATTTTAAACAAAAGACTGACTAAATGGGCAGAAACCGAAGAAAACAATAATAGAAGAACAAGCAGGTTTTAGAAAGACTATAGCACGATAGATCACATCTCTTTACTTTATACGCACTTGTCCAGAAATATCTACTCCGAAATGCTAAATTATATGTAGCCTTTGTCGACTTTAGAAAAGCCTTCGATTTCGGTGAACAGGAACATTCTTTGGAATATTTTGAGAAATAATGGGCATTAACGGGAAAATGTATAAGGCACTTAGAGGTGTGTACGATTCTGTAGTGGCTTGCGTACGTCAAAAGGGTAAATTAACAGATTACTTTGACTGCCCCCGCGTGGTGTAAAAGCAGGGATGTTTACTAAGCCCTCAGCTTTTCTCATTTTTCATCAAACGAATTAGCGATAGAGATCAACAAACGAGGCAGACACGGTATTCAAATGATACCAGATGCTGTTGAAATTTTCCTGATGTTGTTTTTTGCAGATGATGTTGTTTTTGCTTTCTGATACGATAATTGGCTTACAAAACCAGTTGACACAGCATTAAAAGGAGAAGCAGATCGATTACAATTAACTGTTAATCTGGAGAAAACAAATATTATGATTTTTTAGAATGGGGGGTCATCTTTCTAGACACGAAAAATGGTGGTACGGTAACACAGAAGTAAAAGTGACAAACAGTTATAAATACCTCGTTCTGATATTCACAACCAAGCTCAGTCTTAGTGCAGCTTTGACAGAAACGTGTAGAAAAGGAAAAGAGAGGAGTGATCGAAATTCTTAGAACATTGAGAAAATCTTAGATTCAGTTGAACCATCGATTTTCTGGAAAACTTTTTGACACTCAGATAACACCCATATTGACATATGCAGCAGAGGTGTGGGGGGTGCCGGTCAACAGCGAAATAGAAAGTGTCCATACATTTGCAATCAAGCGTTTCTAAGTGTTCCCTTACATTCTTCCAATAAAATGGTTTATGCGGAAACCGGAAGATATCCTTTATATATACACACCTATGTAAAATGTATTAATATTGGTTGAAACTGTTAAAAAACTACCTTACACAAGGTTATGTAAACAGGCGTACAAAATGTGTTGTTACAACAGCATGAGAATGGAAAGTTTAAACTGGGTATCCAATGTAAAGAAACTGTTGACTGAAAATGGGTTTGGCATTGTCTGGCTAAGCCAAGAAGTAGGAAACGATGAATTGGTTATCTCAGAATTTAAAGACAGATCGATCTGTATGTTTCAACAAAAATGGCACTCTCACATGGAAGGAAATGAAAAATACAGATGGTTTCTTTCATTTAAGAGTAACCTGCAACCTGAAAAATATTATCGGTGGTA